>VWZY01005391.1:41868-92876 GCA_013399075.1 Chloroceryle aenea
AGGGTTTGTCGTCTTCTAGGCTTTTGCATGCCTGTAATATCGACGGTGTTCTTGCAGGCTTCGTAAGAAAGAGTAGGATGGATTGGGGAAGAAGTCATACCTAGCTGTAGTACCGTCTAATTATCTCGGCGTTTGAGTAGAAGCTTCTGTTCATGGGCCCGAAGGACAGGAGATACGCTGCTCTGCGTTATTTGGAAATGCACTTGTCCTGTTTGCTTTGCTCCTGAAAAAGGCTGTAGACGTTTGTGGTGGTTTCGCTGCAGCGTGTTGCCAAGTTGCCGCTGCTGGTGTTGCAAATATCCAGAGACAGAGGAAAAAGTTTCTGTTTTGGTTGGTTTGTTTGTTTGTTTTTTATTTGCTTGTGTGCGATACAGTAACTGCAGTTCGTGTCTGCACGCTTCAGAAAATGATGCAGCGAATTAATCTGCCAGCTGTACTATGAGGAATAAAAACTGATTTGAATATCAGTGCCCATTTTATTTTTACAATGCACCCGTGGCCTAGCTTGATACGGGTAAGCTCGTTTTATCTTGTGTTACAGACATTTCTGCTGCTTTTGCAAGTTGTTTGTGAAGGACGTGGAAAAGAACACCACTTAGATTTTATTCCCCGTGAAATGCTGAGAGTTGTGGGGTATGCCTGCAACTTCAGTGAAATAAAAGTGTTTCAGAAGTTTGTGTTTGAGGTCGTAAAATAAGTCTGCTTAAAACTAAAGGTTTTGTTGTGGAACAGCCAATGTTTGTGTGGCTTATGTTGTGTATGTTCATAATGGAAATAAAAGTAGGTGAATTTTACTATACTCTCGATTATGATTAACTGCACCCTGAGAAGCATAATAGAATTACTGCTTGGTCAGTTACCAAATTAGTCTTGTCTAACAAAAAAGCTAAATGTGCCAATAGCTTCGTATTAAGAAGCCATCCCCTGGTTGAGAGGGTTTTTTTTTGCTTTTAGTGTGGTGGTTTTCAGCTTTGTCTGTTTGGGGGTGTTTTTTTTTCTCTCTAGGGGGAGAAGAGAGCGACAGACTGGCCCTGTGGAGCTTGGGTTGTTTTTTTTCTTAACATGCTGAGAGAGGTTGCGCTGTCATGGGGGGCCTGTTGGATTGCAATTGAAGCGCTTCTTAGAAAAGCGGGTCTAGTAATTTGTAATAGTTCTGATGACAAGTATGGCTTTGTTGCCAAACTTCCTAACGCCATCTCAGATTTTAGGAGTTTAGTGCCTTTGTTAGAGGTGAAAATAAATAACTTGGAGAATGAGGTAAATAGAAAAAATAGAATGCTGAGTTGATATAGTCTTTGTACAGAGAAATCTAAGATTCAAATAAAGTGTCACTAAGCATAATGGTTACTTGCTGATCAAAGATGAATGAGTAATTGTGTCTAAAAAAAAAAAACTTTTATAATTGCTTCATGTGAGGCAGCTGATTTCTCTCAGTCTGTTTAAGCTTTATAGTTTCTTTCTTGTGATATGCTGAATCCTGTTCCCTAACATACAATATTGATTCTGTTTATTTTTGGTCTGCTGCTTAACCCATTGTTGCTGGGATGCTCTGGCTTATTAGACTGTACGCCATGGTTTTCCCTATCAACCTTCAGCCTTGGCATTTGATCCCGTTCAGAAAATACTGGCCATCGGAACTCAGACTGGTGCGCTAAGGCTGTATCCTTTTATATTCTGAAGTGGATTTAGTGCGCCTCATGCAAGTGATGTTTTGATTCAGCTGCTGGAACCATTCAGAAGTCTGGTTGGAACCAGGTATGCAAGAGGGAGGAAAAAAAAGCTCTCTGTTCTGTTGGGGGGCGGGAGGCCTGGCTGTTCTGGTTGTTCTGTGTGTCAATTCAAGTTGTGTTAATGATGTAAGGTATGGCTGCTCAGTCCACATTATCTCAAGTTAATACATATATTTTGTAGAGGGTTGTGAGTGTGCTGACAGTTTACAGCAGCTGACCGCAAATCTGGAGAGCCATCTCGGCTGAGCTCCCTTTTGTTGTCCTGATGTATTCTCTGGGATTGAAAATGGACATGATGTTTGTTTGGATTTTTTTTTTTTTTTGATGTGTGCTTTTTTTGGTTTTAGTTTTTTATTCTTAGTAAGCTTTGTAATACTGTAGTTATCTGCTATGGATTCTGTGTTGGCAAAAGATGGTTTCAAGTGGGGACACGAAAAGGGACAGGAATTGTATCTTGCTAATAGTTTCCAAGTGACAGAGATAAGCAGAATGAATTTGTGGAATAAAGCACCAGTAACCCTGCTTTTTTTTTAATTTTTGTTCACTAAAAAGTGAGTTATCCATATGTTCATGACCATATGGTACCATAGCCATATGGTATTGTCCAAGCCATGTAACAACTTATATGTTTAAACTTTTATTTTTTAAAGGAAAGTTCCGTCTAGATTCTTTAATCAACACTGCCATTGCCCAAATCTTACTGTACAGCAGAAGAGAATTAGTTGAATTCTCTGTCGCCCTGAAATTGACTGAATTCTGACCTTTTTGTGGAAGGTTTGGGCTATTTTGCTGGAAAAATTGACTTAATCCTCTTTAAATTGTAGGTAAATCTCATCTATTCCTTTTCTGCTTACATTAGTCTGCAAGTAGATTTTTTTCCCTTCTGTAACATCACTACTCTATAAGGTTAATTTGCTTAAGAGGGTTGTCTTTTATAAGTTGAAAAATTAGAATGTCAGTGTCAAATCCTTTAGGAAGAGGCTGAAGTGGCTGAAGTAGCTTATATGGTATCTATAATAATATCTGTTATGAACTCCCAATATCTCAATTCAAAGTATAAATAACAGTAATGACCATGCAGTGCTTTTAATGCCATATTTGAAACTACCATTTAACTCAGTAAGTTTAAAAAGGTGATAAAGCTGATTTAAATGAAGAATGAAGTGTGGATGGATGGTGTTGTTAATTACCCTCATATTGGTAGAAGGGATGAGGAGAAAAGGGAGGCTGAAAAGTAAGGATTTGAGTTGGAGGAAAATGATATCAAAATGCACCTGTTTAGACCTTACCTGTAATTTTGGGCAACATGATGTTGCAGTTTGGGTACCGATGACTTGATAGAACCTGTTTACTGGCACTCATCCATGACTACACCTGTGAATTCTCAAGAGTGTGAATTGTTTCTAAATAAGAGAAGTATCAAGTGAAGCAAGATTGTGAGGGAAGAAACAGTTACTGTGAGGAAGCAGTAACATTGACAGAAAATGTCTTTCTTGAGGGAAGTAGTTTCATGCAGAGTCTGAATGTTGGTGCTCCCCTAATTTGATGAAGATAAACATGCTTCTCAGTATTTTGATACAGATCTTGGTTCTTGGAAGAAGTAGTTAAAAGCTCCCAGCTTCAGCTGATAGGTTAGCCCTGTAACCCAGGAGTGCTGCAGAAGTTGCATCTTCTGTGATTATGTCCTATTTGGGATGGAGGAGCACATGCAGAAGAATACAATAGACTCGGTCATGTTTCCAGTGTAAAACCAGCCTCTCACTTTTTGCCTGATGAAACCAGTTTGAAAAGCACCCTTTGGGAAGGAGTGAAACTTGCAAGCAATGCTTATTTCATTCTGTTGCTCGAAGATAAAAACACAATCAAGTAGTAGTAGGCTGCTTTACCTGCTAAGGTTTTTACAAACAATAAATTATGTGCAAGGATTTATTAAAGTGGAAGCCGGTTACTCTTTAGAGCTGCATAAGTGCTCTTAATTGAAATGAGGTGTGGACTAGAAAGACAGTCAGTAAAGACGTAGTCATTGAGAAGTAAATCCTAGAAGTGGGAGAAAAGTCAATCCTCATTTTGTTCTGCAATCATGTTGTGAGACTATAGAAGAAAAGCGGTGATAATGCATCTTTCTTTGCCTACCAGCAGGTGGGAGATGGATATTAGTGCTTCCTTGCACCTTCAAGTATAGGGACATCTTCAAGCTTTTACCTCCTATTGCAGGTAAGTGATATGAGGAATTGTGAAGCAAGTTTTTTTTAGAAAGACTGTTAAAGACTCAAATACTCTTAAATCAAGGAATGAGCTAACCTGTTTTAGGTTTCATTAATATGTGAAGAAATTAATATTGTAGTTTTGGGGACATTTATTAACAAACCCTTTTACAGAACATGTTGTCTATAGTTGAGCAGTCCGCAATTGAGGTATTTAACTTCAAACACAGTATTGATTAGACCAGACTAATGTGAGCAGGAATTTTCTTAACTGCACTCCTATCTTATTCTTCTTTCTGAGGAGTCTGTAACCACTTGTCAGGGAACAGAGAGAATTTTAATACACAAATACTAAATGTTGCCTCCACTATTGACACAGTGATGTGAAAAGTAGAAATAAAGCTTCTGAAGAACCACCAAAATCTGTAGATACAACTATACTGGGAGTCCACTGGCTTTTTATTTATCTCTGATTCATAAATATTCTGACAAAATAACATCAACACTGTATTGTATTCTTTGAATCCACAAAGTAATTGTGAAAATGGAAATACCTAAGGTATAGGTGGCATGTTTCACTGATAGGAATAGAAGTGGAATTACTACTCTCTTAATATACTTTTTCCCTGATCCTAGGTTTGATGTGCTCAAACTGGGGGAGAGCATTGTGGATTGTTGATGACTTAGTGTGTCAGAGGCAGGACTTCAGTGTTCTGTGCCCATAAGCAACAACTGATTCTAGATCTTGCAGTTTGAAGAGGGAGAAGAGTCCATTAAAATTAAAGAAGGAGACTGCTTTTAGTGTAAAACAAACCTTATGAGTCACCAAAGTTACAGTTTAGGATTATTCACTAGCTTAACTGAAGCACAGTACATCACTTGTTCGTTTTTTAAAAACCACTTGATTCTATTTCCAGAGTTGCTTAGAAATATTTCTAGCTCTGAGTTAGCTAGGAGACTTAAAAGTAAGTGGACTGATACTGCTCAGGTATTATCCTTAATTAGAGAATTACTTTGTGCCTTCCAGAGAAAGGAACATTTTTAGCAATTAATAACAAAGTGTCTGTCTTGTCTCTTTTCAGCTTTGGACAACAACTTGGTTCCTTTAACTATATATGAGGAGAAGTTACAAAGCATACAGCTTAGTAGGGTACAGACCTTCACAGAATGGCCAGCTGACATGATCACTCTCCCTGATGTTAGGATCTGTTGAAGATAATTAAGCTGTTTGATTCTGGTTTCTTTATCACAGGGGGAATTGAGTGATGAGGCAGGCACCAGAGCAAAAGCACAATGCTGAGTGACATAAAATCTTAAATTTATTTCTCACTTACACCCACACTCAACTGCTCATGCTGATCCAGCTGTTCGTCCGAGTTTATGGTGGTGATCATCATGCTTCTTCCAGGCGCATGTGGTATTTGAGTCTTGGCTTGTGGCCTGGCTCTTGTGTGTGGCAGCTTCAGCTTAGACTCACCCTTCTGCACAATGCTGGATGCTTGTTCACAACAAGGAACAATTGTGCTCACTA
Source organism: Chloroceryle aenea (assembly GCA_013399075.1). Taxonomy (NCBI): domain Eukaryota; kingdom Metazoa; phylum Chordata; class Aves; order Coraciiformes; family Cerylidae; genus Chloroceryle; species Chloroceryle aenea. Next base: position 47,334 of record VWZY01005391.1, read on the forward strand.
TTTATTTCAAGCTGCAGTGGTCAGTGTAAGGTGCCAGTGGCCTCATTTGTTACTGCAGGCCAGTATCTTTGACTTTATCCAGATGAAGGGGATTCATCTATTGTTACCAGGGTGGCTTTTACCTTTTGATCTCATGTCCCAAATGTTAGATATCAAGGAATTAAAAATTCATCTATGCTTTGTTTCTTGTGCATACCTGAATCGTTACAGCAGGACACATAGTCCATAGTCTTTAGGAGTTTTGTGCATAATAAGCTGTGCTTTGTTTTCCCAGCAGATATAAGAACCTTCCAATTAATTAAGTCTTGAGTATATGTACTCATGGCTTAACTTACCTGAGTGGTGTAATTGGGTAGACTTCACCCTGTGACATCCTGACAGTGTTTGGTGGCATAGCTAATAGCCCTGCTTCCATGCTGTCCATTGTTTTCACTCTTCTGCTTAAACATCCTTCTAGATGTTGACTGCCATCTGGACAGGGTAGCATTTAAAAGTCAAGAAGTTTCAGAAAGGTGAAATGGACTATTTCAGGATCTGTCTGTCTAGGATGTTGTTTCCTTAGAACTATAAATTATTAAATATACAGGGCTCTGGATTTAATAGTCAACAGAACTCTTTTTTTTTTTTGCTTTTATAGGAGATAGAATAAGCTTTGAAGCTAAAGCAGAAAAATTGAAGGAATTCTTCTGCTCCGTGCTGCTTAACTTCTCCATCTTAAGCAAGTTTACTTGGTTTTCTGTGCTTTAATTTCTCAATAGCAAAACTAGGACAGTATATCAAATGAAATGTATTTTGATTGTCTGCCAACATGAATGTAGTGTCTTTATTGGTGCTTCGTGCCTTAAAAATACTTATCTGCAGCTTGAAGCTCAGTTCCTCCTTGATAGAGGGACTTGTAAAAAGCAAGATCAATACCACTAGAAATTCACAAGAATAAAGGCGATACCTGTAGAATTGGTGTTGTGACTTCCATACAGACCAGGTTGTGCCTAAGGCTCAATATTCACAAGAATAGGTTCTTTAATTAAAGCTTGGGTGGTGGGTGTGGTTTGTTTTTTTTTCCTTCTGCAAACCTAGCTCATGGGAAGAATTAGATTATTTGTCATTCAGTCATTAAATATCTGAAGATCCTAATTGTTCTGAATGTCATCATCTGTTCATTTCCTCCCATTCTCTTCAGCAGTAAAAGGTGATTTTTATGTAAGAAAATGGCTGAAGTTTTCATGTATTTGATGTGTATAAAACTTGCTTTCTCTAATTTCTATTCTCTGGCCTTTGTGAGGAAAGCTCACAACTCTTACTCTTTTCATTAAAATAGCTCAGAGCCTGAATATGTGGTTCCATGCAGTCAGTTTCTGATTAAATGTTTTTGTTGCAGCATCTGGATAGTTTTGCTGTAGACATACACCAAAAAATTCTAGCAGTTTATTGAATTCTTGTAAGGTCTAACTGAATTCCATTTCAAACTTGCTACGTGAGTATATCCATTAAAAGTACTTTGGATTATTCAGACTATGCAAGGCGGTCTAGCAGTCTTCAGTCTTACTGTTTTTTGATGCTTCTCCCCACGCCCCAAATGTCAGCTTGATGTTGTGTGGTGTTGGCTTGTTGTTGGTTTTGTGTGTATGTTTTTAAGTAGCTCTACATCTGCTCTTTCTCCCTTCTGGAGAAAGGGCAGTTGGGCAATGTCTGGAGTTGTGTTTATAGTATGCAGAGCAAAGATTCCATTTTTTCAAACCAAGCATCTCCAACTGTGAAGTTGTTACAGCTTCAAGTGGGAGACTGGACCAGTTGAATCTGGGAGGTCCTTTCCAAACCTAAATTATTCTGTGTTTCTGTCTATTCTGTGAATGAATATACCAGAGTCAAACTATACTACTGTTTTGTGGATTGTCAGGGCATTTGTATGCTGAAGAGAACAGTCTTAACCTTCACCAACATTCTTCTGAACTTTGAACAAATATTCCCGTTTTGAGAAGAGTACATCAGTAAAGCTACTAAAAATACTGCAATAGTGTCATGCCAGAGAGATTCTGTGATTACCTGTTAATAAGAAAATGTTTGCTATCTTGCCACTCAGTCCACATACAGTATTTTAAACAAAACTCCTTTGCATAAAATATACATTAATCTTATCACATTTCCGGTTTTTTTTAACATTACCATGTTTCTTATCATATCTTTTAGTACTTAGTTCACAGGGGTATCATTAGCACTCTTACATCTTTCTTTCAGTGAAAAATCCCCATCCCCTTAATGAAGAAAATCAACTTTGGATATTTGGAAATGGAATGAGGCCAAAATGCCATGATAATACAAGTAACTCTTAAAAATGGAATGAAGTTACAGTGAGTTAGTAGTACGTGGAAAGCTGTGATTGAATTCTTCATAATAAATAGGATGCCGTACTTTTAAAATCCATGATGGCACATACTGGGAGACTTGGTGTGCTGGTTTTGGCTGTCATATAGTTAATTTTCTTCATAGAGCTGGTACAAGGCTATATTATGGATTTGTGATGAAAACAGTGTTGATACTGCAGGGATGTTTGTTATGGCTGAACAGCCTTACACAGAGTCAAGACCTTTTCTGCTTCTCATCCCACCAGTGAATAGGCTGGGTGCACACAAGTAATTGGGAGGGGATACAGCTGGGACAGCTGACCCCAACTGACCAAAGGGATATTCCATACCTTATGGCATCATGCTCTGCTATTAAAAACTGGAGATAGAAGAAAGGAAGGGAGGGTGTTCAGAACAATGGCATTTGTCTTTCCAAGTAACCATTATGTGTGATGGAGCCTGACTTTCTGGGTATGGCTGAACTCCTGCCTGCTGGTGGGAAGCGGTGGATGAATTTCTTGTTTTGCTTTATTTGCACACACAGCTTTTGCTATGCCTATTAAACTGGGGTTTTTTTCTCAACCCACAAATTTTCTCAATTTTACTTTTCCAGTTCTCTCCCTCATCCTACTAGGGGGCCAATGTGTGAGTAGCTCTGTGCTGTTCTAGTTGTTAGCTGGGGTTAAATCATGCCAGTCCTTTTTAGTACCCAAATGACTTGAAGGGTTTGAGGTAACAGATTTGATTGGAATGTGCTAGATAACTAAACAGCAATAACAAATATAAGTTCTATTAATTGGCAGGCTTCTGTGCTTGCCTTACTGTAATTTAGAGTCTAGTGCTTGCTAGTGTCTGCTTTTTGCTTTCACTGCTTGGCTGTGCTGCTTATCTTACTCTGCTGTGCCTGGGAACGTTTTGATAATGGCAATGGCAATGCGCCTACGCTGGCAGATGGTCAGGGTATCACTTCTGTTTCTGTGCTGCTGTATTGGACAGGCTGGAGCTCCAGTGAGAACTTTGTCAAAGGGACTGTGACCTGTGGATGAGCCAATGCAGCAGCAGGATACCCTGAAGTGGCTGTGGCTAAACCCATGCCAGAGCAGATACACCTTGAAGCATCTGTGGCCATGGATACATCTGTGCTGCAGCAATCTGTGGGGATTGTGGCCCAAGGATAAGTCCATGCCGGAGAAAGGTATACTTTGAAACATCAGTGGCTATGCATGAGTTTTTGCTAGAGCACCTTAAAGCATGTAGCCATCGATAAGACCACAGCAGAGTGGGTATACCCTTGCAGGGACTTCATCCATGGGTAAGTCCATGGTGGAGCAGGTACAACATAGGACCAAGGGTCCTATGGCTGTGGGTATGGCCACGCTGGAGCAGCTACATCTCTGAAGGCTTTGTAGCCCATCAGTAAGGCTGTGCCGCAACAGGCGCACCTCAGAGCAACTATGTCTGTGCTAAGTCCGTGCCACAGCAGGTCTTTGAGTTGCAGTATTATCATATATACTGTATTTTTACTAAACAGCTTTTAGTAGGGATTCCTTTTGCTCAAAAATACCTGAAGTATAACTGCATTAAACCTCTTACTGTAATTTACAGAAATGAATGTTAGAATGAAAAGTTTTCTTCTCTGTATGTATTTTACTGACAGAGTAGAAGGCTAATGGATGTAGCCTCGTGGCTTCAAACTTACTGGGTCATAGTGAGCCTAGAGAAGGCGATGTCTTCAGAAAATGGGCAAGGTTTGCAAGACTGCAGGTGTTACCATAGCATTAGCATAGTCTTGTTTCTTTGTACCTCCTAGCTGTTTGTGAACCACTGCGGTGGTATGGATTGTGTGACCTGATGATGTTAGGGGGGTAAATTTAGGTAAATGAATTGGACAGCTGGGATACAGCTGAAGTGGTCTATCAGAAGTCCGAAAGCCATATTCAGTAGGATCTTAATTTGGCATTTTAGTGGATTTGTTCTTTCTTGGTCACTGTGGAAGGGCTTTTAGAACTGAAGTAGCATTACTGCTGCAGGAGAAGAAATGGGCAGTTTCAGTAAAGTCGTGTCTGGAAAAGTAGAAGCAGCTCACGATTTGAGATGTGATAAAGAAAACTTGAAAGCACAAATCAAGATTGCAGTCTCTTCCTAACAAAACTTCCTGTTTAGTAGAAGTAGTTTAACTGCATTAAACTTCTTTTAAATGTCCCGGTCTCTGTTTTGTTTTTGTTTGTTTTTTACAAAGGTTTCACAAGACAAAGAGAAGTGTACAGTGACTAGAAGTTCCCTTAGTTACTATTTTTATATTTTTCTGATTGTTCTTCTAGAACTGCTTTTTGCTTCTCAGTTTTAACAGAAGAGTAAAAACCCATGTTATTTATCAGGATTCCCACAGCGCATCTCTTTTTGTAGAAGCTCAGTGAAAAAGAGTAAAACTTGTAAATTTTTAAACTGCCTCTGAACTTGAACAAAACTGGAGGATGTGGATTTTGCACTTTGTCTTTAATCTTAGCTAACTGGTAATAGTTTCACATTTTGAAAAAAATAGTCCTTAGCATTTTTGAATCTTAATACTTTGGTAGGTCTTTTTATCTTTAACCTCTTGGGTGGTCTGCTTGTTTCTTCTTGCTACTCTTGGTGTGGCCCATCATGGAATGTTCCATCAAATTGATCATAATTTTTCTTTTGACAAATGCAGATTCTTAAATCTTGCAAAGTATATCTGGTTAAGTAGACAAGACTCTGCTTTTCCAGAGATCTAATTCTTTAACATGAAGTGTTTTGTTTGCCAGTGCGAGGAAGGAGTTTGTGGTACTTGTGAAACAAAACAGCGTGTGAGATCTGTCAAGGGTTATGGCTGGGCTGGCCACTAGACAAATGACAGATGGTCTCTATTAAGCCCTTTCCCTTCCCAAAGGGAATAAAAAGGGAGTATGGGAGGGAGCTTTACAGGTTGGAAAACTGAAACAGCTTTAATGAAAATAATAATAATAAAATGAAACATACAAAGCTAGTATTGAACCCAACCCCACTGATGGCAGTTATATCACAGTCACCACTGCTGTGGAGCAGGCACGGGGAAGTCCCAAACTGGACTTGGTGGCAGATGGGAACTGGATTTAGGGGCTGGGTTCAGGAACACACAGATTGGAATTGAAGACAGAGCAGCCATAGGCTGCCTTTGACACCAGCCAGTGAAGAAGAGCGATTGACCCTTGTGATCCCTCAGCTTCATACTGAATATGATGTATTTGTGATAGAATACCTTGCTGGTCAGTTTAGGGTTACCTGTGCTGTCCTCTCTTTCATGCAAATGTACCCTCTTACTTTCTGCACCTCTAACATGGAACACAAGATTTAGCAGTGACCTTGGTTTCCATAGGAGCAAGTATAAGCAAGAGCCTTTCTCTGTACCGATCCCTGGTGACAACTCTAAATATCGAGCATTATCACTGCTAGAAGCAGACACTGTTTGCAAAAATAGGCTGTTAACTTCAGAAAGTGCAGTAACTTGGGAGACTGAGGTGAAAAGTAAGTAAGTAAAATCACTGAACAGAATTTTCTGTTCTAACTCAAAGAAGGACAAAGCACATTGCTTACCCACTGCCAGTATGCTGTCTTTCAGCAGTTTTTTGAAGTTAGCTTATTTTGCAGAAGCATAAGTTTAAATCATGGTATTGTAATTGGTAAATATTTATCAAGCACAGCCTCTTAGTCTTCAACTGGTGACCTCTTTCATATCAATGATTATCATTGGAACTTGATAATTATACAGCTTACATGTTTATCAAAGGGAGCACTAAATTATTACCTTTTTACTTCCAGTGCAAATACAGGTGGATGGCTAATGATATATTTTAGACCTTTGGCAGTGATGTTTGTATCAATGAATTTAGGTGCAGTTTAAAATAATGAAAGTCTTGGTAATAGCTAAGACTGAAATATTTCACTAGTGAGGACTGTGATAGAGTGGTATCACTCCTTATTTAGTAGCTTACTAAAATATGTAGCAATTGTGTCAGCCTGTAGAGACTCATGCTGAATCCTGATTCATCTTGATTTTCGCAATGCTTTCATGAAATTACTACTTCTATAACTATCATTTAGCATGATCTGACATGTTGATGTTCAGCTTACGACTCTGACACAAATTAGGACCATTTTTGTTACAGGTAAAATCTTTCCGTGATAAAAAATTACAATTTTTTTTTTTTTTTCTGAGGTCTGTGCAACTTGATGACAGCCTTGGTCTGCGTACTAGTTGCTCTAACTGAATCTCTTCCTGCAAAGACCTAGTCTATTTTGAATCCCTAAGCCTCTCAATTAGATTTTATTATTTTTTTTATTGATTGTATTGAGGCAGCTATATTAATTGCTGAATTAAGATTGATTTTAATATTTTATTTGCAGAACTTGTTCACTGAAGTTCAGGAACAGATCTTCCCTAATCATTTGTCCAGAGTAGTTCTTCTCGGAATCAGTGATTTTGTACTTAATTAAGGATTTTTATTTGCTTTGAATTTTATCTTAAGTGTCCAGAATAGTGAAATTAGGTGAAACTCATAATGTGTCTGCTAGTATATAAAATAAAGTGCAAGATTAAATGCTTCGCATGCTAGGTTATGCTGCTTGAGCTAATTGCAACATGTGAAACTGAAAATCTTTGTAATAGCTATGATGCTGATCATGTAACATTTGAAAAAGTACATTCTGAAGTGTTGCAGCTTGAAAAATCATCACTGTATATAGAGAGAAGCTTATAGCTTGATAGAAGTAACTAAAGGCTACTTTATTTGTTAGTTGTTTGGGCAACCTGAAGCTTAATTTCCTTCTAAAATTGAGATAATTGAAGTGAACACTGCTTCCACATCCAGAATGTTTTAACCTGTCCCACTTAAACCAATGTTAATAAGAGCAGTATTGGCATAGAGAGGAGATTAGGTTCTCCAGCAAGAAGGCTGCTGTAGGCTAAACTCAGCCTTTTATGAGGTATCTTCCATGGGTTCTCCAAGAACTCTCTCTCCTGGTCCTGTGTTCTTGTGAAAAGTCTTTATAGAAGCTGTTTTAACTTTGGAAACCAGGAAACTAAAGAAAAGCTGCAGATCCAAATGAAGTAAGGCCTTTGTACTTCTGCTTAGTGAGCTATTACTTTAGTTGGTGTGATTAATGCCATTTAAAGCAGAGGATTGCATTGTATAGCCTCTTGAAGCTTCTGCCAGACTTTTACTCTGATTATTAGTCCTCTGTTTCATGTTATGATGATGTATTTAACACTTCAAGAGTAGCCAACTAGAGAGGTAATCCTGCTGGTATCCAGTGGTTTTGATAACCTTTTCTACTAAAGGACCTGCTTCTTTCCCACCTAATAATGCCAAGTTGTTGTTGGCAGCAGCAGATGGACAAAAGCAATTTGCATTTTTCTACTTGATTGTCAGGGAAGAGGAATAGAGTACTATTTGTTTTGTGATCACTTAATGCTGAGTTGATAGGATTAGCTTGTCTGTATTTTTTTTTTTATCGTATGCTCTATCCCGTTTTACTACCTTGTTAAACAGAGCAGATGTTCATCTTCACAGTTGAAAAACATTCTTGGCTGAACTTTATAGTGTTGATATTAGAAGTACAGTTACTAGGCTTTAGTGATGCTCATTAATATGTAGAATGGGCTGCAGAGCAATAACTTACCCAGCATTTGCTTTTATACATGTTCCAAACCTGTGCCATAAACTGGTGCAGTGAGATTAGCTTCACATCTGCCCTTAAATGTCAGATAAAAAGGAAAGTAACCAAAAAACCCCCCAGTAAGCTGCTATTTCAGTGACTAATTTTAATGACATTTCTTGCTGGCATGGTGAATTTAAATTTTTAAATATTCTTTAAAATAACTAGGTGGGAAACCTAACACTTTGTAAAGAAATCCTGGTGGGTTACTAACCTTGAAAAAAAGATGGGGTAGCCTACCTTCTTGAAAATACACATCCTTTTTTGGTCATAAAGGGCTACTGGCCAAAGGAAATAGTATTCAAATAACATCCAGTCAAACAATACGACCAGTTTGTTAAACTAATTTTGTACTCAATTCTCTTTCAGTTAAAAAAAAAAAGCTAAACAAAAAGATGGGTCCAAAAAGGTTTTCTTTTACTTATAGTGTGACTGCCTAGGACTTGACAGACAGTTTTCTGACTATGTTAATAGTCAAAGGATTGGTAACAATAAAAGGTAGAATAGAATGGGATTTTTAGAGGATGCTGTGAGGAAGAGGCAGCAGGAGGTAACTTATAATACTGTTTCTTCTATTACTCGAGTAACAAAAGACAAAAAGTTTTGAAGAATGTAAAAGGACTTTGATTTTTTTTGTGTGTGTGTGGAGTGGGGAGGTTTAGGGGGGGTTGGTTTTGATTGTTTTTTCCCTGTGTGTTGTTTTTGGTGTGTTTGTTAATTTTATTATTTTTTTTTTCCCTCATTAACAATCTGCCGATAATTTCCAGATCAAATAAATGCCATTCTAGGTTAAAAAAAAAGTAGGCAGGAGGTGGCATTTCCTGAGCAAACTGAGTGACTTTTGATGATTTGTTTTTTCTGGCAATTCCCAGTGGGAAAAGCAGCACTTGAGAAGGTGCTAACAGTGAAGTTTGGTTACAGAATATTTAGATACTGCAGTTTGACACTTTAGCATATCGTAACCAGAAGCAGTTCCAGTATTTTGTGAAAATCTTGTGTATGACTATAAAGTGCATACTGTCATTTCTAGACCAAGTTTTTTGATTACCTTTGTGCAACCTCTTACTGCCTGTAGTTTTCCCTAGATAAACTGACCAAAACTTAGTAAACACATCTCTCTCTAATGCAGGAAATTTAGCTGTAATGCATTCAGTGTAGTATTAGGGCGAGCAGACAAAGACCTCTCTTACAACAGTTTGTAAATGCAGCTCTACAGAAAGAAATACTTCTACAGCTCTGCAAGTACATGGATGTCACAGCTGGTGCAGAATTGTGTTTGAAAAGCTAAGTGATCAGTATTTTAATGTGTTGCTATCTGTTTGGTGCCCTATTGTGCAGCAGAACTGACTTGTACCTGCAGCAGACATTATTTAAAGCTATCTCTGTTTTAGTACCAGAAATTAAAATTCCAAAGGGGCCAGAAATGTGTCACTTAAATGTGAGTGTATGGTAATCTCTTAAATAAAACAAAAAATAAATTTAAAAGTCTTGATGGGTTTTCTCCATTATAAAATAACTAAAAATGAGACTCTTACTGATCTTGTACCTGAGGGTAAGGTCATCTGCCTTGGCATAAATAAGCACTGGAGGTGATCACTGACACTAGTTTCCCTGTCAAATAGGAGCTACCTGCATCTCATTTCAATAGACAGAAGTTGTAGAGATCCTTGGTATTTTGCTAAGGGTGTGGCCAGGCTATTCTCCTTTAAATGCTCAAAAGTGACCTTAATTTGTCTGTGTCTAATGCACCCTAGACTGGGCAGAACACTTACAGACTTCAGCAGTTACTCATCCTTTTAAAAAAAAGATAGTTACTAAAGCCAGGAAGGGAGAAGAGTTTCGTTTTTGCTTATGTACAGGCTTTCATAACCCAGTTAAGGTTGGGTTGTCCTTTACAAATGTAGTTTTAATCTGTTTTCAAGATTGACCTGGGAGGAGGGGGAAATAATTCCTAGGAAAGCTCCAGAAACTTGGGAGACACTGCTTCAATTCCAAGAATCTGACTTAAATGTTTAGTTCCTACGTTTGGTGTATATTTTCATAGTAGTTCATCTGTTTGAGTTCGGTTTGATATTTACTTGAGATATATATACACTATTTAGTATATTATAGCACATTAAATGTTTCTATATATATATAATATGATAAAGAAAACTAGGATTTGCTTAAACTAGATCTTGCTGCATGTGAAGATCACAGTGGTCGAAGTACAAAGCTTCAAATTGGTGGATAAGTGGACATGTATTTTATTTAAGCCAATGACTAGAACTTTGCTTTTTGATTTGTTTTTACCAAGTCTACTCAACAAGCTTGTTGAAGAAAAATAACATTATTTTACTGTTATGTAGAGCAGTGGCATGTCCACATTGAGTTCCTGCTTTTTCCTGGTTTCTGCATTGCAAGAGCCATGGATTTAGAAGAGGAAAACTAGAATTCTTAAGAATAGAGTGGCTGCATCACAAGACTATTAATAATGCTTGGTCCTCTCAGTTACTGAGAGGAGGAGAAGTGGTAAGTGTGACTAAGGCTCTTAAAATCAAGAGGACACTGGTTAAGAAGCTTGCTAAATTTTCAGTGAATTTGAAGTACAAAATCTAGGGGGCATTCACTAAAGTACTATGAGTGATTTAAGAGATAAAAAGCAATTTTTAGGTTGAGTATGAGCAGTGAAATTCTAGAATTTGTTGGTGTGGGATATGGTGTTGGCAGGTCATGCTCGTGCATTCGGGAGGGGAATGGACAAATTTACACATGGTGGTGCAATTAGCAAATGCTGTGGGGACTAGATTGGGATTTGTCCTCTAACATACCTAATCCACTAGGAGCATTTTGTTTGGGAGTGGACGGGGCTGCAAAAAGTGATCAGGCTTGTGTGTTCTCCTTAAATAATGCTGGTTGCAGGAGGCAGTGCTGCGCTGTGTGGATCTCTGGCTTGAGTAAGTATTATGGCTCACATGCTTGTAGTCTGGCTGACTCCTGTCAGAGGAAAGAATTCCATAACTGTGAAGTTGTTCAACAGTATGATTGAACAAATTTCTTCATTTCAACTCAGTACTTCACACTGTAGTAATTTTTATAAGCACAACTTTAAATTTTCTCAACTTCTGTGGTTTGTTAGGGAGGAAATGATCTTTGCTGATTAAGCAAAAATTATCAGATGCTTGAACAGTTGATGAAATAGCACAGCACAAACTAAAATATAAATTGCCAAGAGTGCTGGTGTGGTGTAGTGCTGAGTTTTATCATCAAGGAAGCTGGCATGAAAACTCAAGCATGATAATCACACTGATCTGATAATGTTCTCTGCCTTCACCTTCTTTGTTTGCAGTAGAGGTTGCTGTTGCAATTAGAACAGAGTGCTGGGCAAGTTCAGAAAACAAGGGCCTTTAAGTTTTAAAGGGGAAAAGCTTCTGTGCCATCTTCAAATGTTGTAGTGTGCTGGTAGAGAAGCTGTATCTGATTTGACAAAGATGCTTCTAACACTTGCTGTTCTAAACTATAGAGAATGGATTGGCATTTTTAGGAATATAATTTCACCTATTATAGGAAAGCTCAAAGATGCTGTTCTTGCAAAATATTCCTGAAACTCTGCTTGTTGTCAAACTTAATTAGCCGTTTTCAGTTACGGAATAGGTAAAAATACTTAAAAGCATGGTTTAAAAACTCAGTCCACATAGTTTGTTCTACAAAAAAGAAAAAAACAAGCCCCAAAGAATTGTACATTAAAAACATGTAATTGTAAATTATACAGATATACTTAATTTGGGGGGAATTCATGTCTGATGAAATTAACTCAGCTGGGGATACTTGTTAGTGTTGTCTTGATGTATGAATGGTGACTCTTTAAAGATCAGTGCAAGTGCATTCTATATGAGTTCTATAATTCATCATAAATATAGGATTTTCAGTTCCTAATAAGACCTTTTGCAAATATCTGGTAGTTTATCTTAGTAGTTTAGTGCTGCTCAGTTTTATTTGATCTGGTACTTCTCTGGCTACTTAGTAGTTCTTTAAAAATGCTATTTTGCATACTCTCTATATTGATGTTTGTCTGGGATACAGTTGTCAGTCAGTCACAGTGGTTTTTAGTAAAACAGATTTCATCCTGTGCAGCAGGCCCCTAGTTAATATTCCTGTTTTCATTTGAATTTGAGGAGATGATATGAAGAGACTGTTCTGTTTTTAGTTGCTGGTTTGAATTATTGGAAATCATTGGGTAATAGAAATAATCTGCTTGTCTTTTGAAACCTGCTCTGTATTTCTCTTAAGCATGCAATTTTCAGTGTCTGTACGTGACAGATTTGTTTTTCTCACTAGATGATTTAAAAATATAATTTTACAGTTTTCAAGTGTGCATTAGTAAAATGCTGCTTCTGTTAGTTATTGTAGTTCTTGAACATAACAGTTTCCAAGAATGTATCCATCCTGGGGAAGAGGCCATCTCAGGTGGTTTGCAGTGAATGATTTAACTCTTTCCTCTTTGTCCTTCTCTTGAAGAGGGTCGAGTTTATGTATGCAGCTTGGAGGGAAGGGTAAAGCTTGTGTCTGAAATGTTTCTTTTTCCTGTGCAGCCTTGTTACTGCACAGTGCATTTGAAGACTTTCAAGCAGACTCGGAGTATGTGTGGGGATTTATAGGTGATTCCTTATTGAACAGACAATTTTCAGCCTTTCCTGGAGGATGAGGTTGGGAACCTGGGCATTTGTGGGAACAATTAGTAATCAGGTTTCAGTGCTAGCATCAGTTGGGTTTTTTTTATAGTCCTTTATTGTAGAAGTTGGGAAGCTTTGCAAGCAAAACACTTTCAGACTTGTAGTGCTTCAAAGAATTAAAGCAAATCAGTGTGCAGCTGATGAGTAAAGATTCTCTTTGTAATACACTTAACTTTTTCTCTTAATACATATGTGTCTTGGATTTAGCTGCAGTGGAACCCTTTACAATGAGGAAGTCTAATGCTTTTCTTGATTCCCCTCCCAAGCTGCTGACCACTGTAAATATAGAATGGGATTATTTGTTCCTGTTTAAGATGGCCATTCTGCTGTGCTAACATTTGAAAGAAGAAACTCTGAATCATACCTTGTAAAGATGATGGTTTTTGCTTCAAACTTTTCTAGCCAAATCTCAGAAACAGGTTTTGCTTCTGTTTTTTCTTGGGTTGGTTTGTGTTTTGTGTATTTGGTTGTTTGGGTATTTTTTTCCTTGTTTGTTTGTTTCTCTTTTATTTTTTTTTTGGGGGGGGGGAGAGGGAGGGGTTCACTTTCTAGTATATTTGAGATGTCTGACAGGTAATTAAAATGCTTACTATTCCAGTTCATATCTGAGCCTTCTCACCATGCAGAGCATATGTAAGACTTCCACATGTTGCAACCTCTAGTGAGTTGCAGTAGCTGGATGACAGTTATTTGCTGGTTTCCTCATGGGCTTTTTTTTGTTTAAATGTTAACTTCTGTAACACCTAAACAATTTCGTTTACTCTATTCTTAACTAAAAAAGCTGTCTGACACTCAAGGCATTTAAACCAATGTTTCCAAGTGTTTTAAGCAGTGCATTATACTGTATCTCAATGCAGGTCTTCCTGACTCAAAGCAGGTCTGAACTGAGTAGGCTATAATGCTGTGTTAACTTTAATGATCAGGATTTGATGCTCTAGAAGGCATCCTGAGGCTGGCTGAAGAGTCCTGTTCAGACAGTATTTTTCTTTTGTCTGAGCCTGGGGATATCGTAATGTTCCAGGATTTCTGAAGCATGGTTTTCCCCAGCTGGAAATGTCTCCTAGAGAAGGTGGGAAGCCCTGTCTATTTGATATCTGTAACTTCAGGCTTTAACATTAAAACCTCAGTAAAGCTGTGAACTCTGTTGGTAATTTACCTTAAACAGTGAGTGTTTGATTTTATTTATTTTTTTTATTTATTTGCAGTGGTAGTACTGTGACTAGATGATAGAGGTTACTCTTTTTGAAGATATATGATGGCTAGATTTTCTTTTTTTTATACTTTTACCATGTAACTAAGTAGCAGCCATTTCACTATCTTGGAGTGATTCTCGTGTGTAAGTAACTTGCTGAGGAATCCAGTGGGAACCAAATTGCTTAGAAGTAGTCCAAACTCCCTTAGTTCTGTACTCGTAACAACTCTAATTTTGAAGGTGGAAATTTTCTGAAGAATCAGCTGCATTTCTCTTCAAGCACATCTTTGTTCAGACTTGTTCTTACCATGCCTTTTTACCATTTCTGAAAAAATGGGGGAGGAACAGTGGAAATGTGAATGTCTTCTGTTGGCATTTGGGGAGAAGGGTGGTATGAAGCGGGTGGCAGCACTGAGAAATGGAAAACCTGTACTGCATTTCTGCAGCATTTCCTTGTCTATGCAGCAAGTGCAGACAAATGCACAGCTTTGTTTAACCCCTTGATACATTTCTTGCTCCTAATAGATCAGAGGTCAAACTATTGAGTTTCAGTACATGTATTTTTATTTTTTGTAAGAGTTCTTGCACGATTGGTGCAATTAGGTATTTCAGTTAAGCTACAATATTGTAGAGAAATCTTGGATGTGGTGAGCAGCATAAACAGGTATAGCTCTGCATCTTTGAAGGATTCAGAACTGCAATTTGTCATATGTAACACTTTATTCAAACCATCATATGAAGAGAATGGGATTTTCCCTTCCCTTGAAAATGGAACAATTTCAGTTATAGGAAGGAATTTTTAATACACAGATATTCGTTATGTGGATACCTTCATCTGGAAAGAAATAGGCTGAGCAGGTTCTCTGAAGTATCAATAAAGTCTCACTGAAGCTAGATTTGCAAGGTAATAACCTTCCTCTATCTAGTAGTTAGTGCCTCCTAGAAAAGCTGCAGTAAAGATACATAGGAGAAATATCTTGGGCTGTGCTTTTCTTTTCATGATGTCTTGCTGTCTTATGCTGGGCTCTGGGAAGTTTCATAGCACTGCCTGAGTTATCCCCTTTGCAGTGTTGACAAAATCTGTTTGTTTCAGAGGTCCACTGTCTGAAAACAGTAGCTCTGTTTATCCTGTCATGGGAACTCTTTAGCACTGTCAAGTGGTGGATTTCTTGGGTACAAAAAAAGGACCCATCTCAAGTCCTCAGGTACACTGAGAGCAAACTGCAGGATCTAAGGTCGCACCTGGAGCAACTTCAAAAAGACTGAAGATGAAATAGGTAGTGTTATTTTTAATGCTGTGCGTCACATTTTAATAATATTGAAGAACTGCATGTTTTAATGCTAGGGGTTTTTAATCTGGCAATGTACCCTTTTTTAATGGCCACTTATCTCTTTTTTTTTTGGACAATATTTTGAAATAAAATTTATGCAAAACAATGCTAAACATTTACTAATGGTGTTGAGGTATTGCATAAACTTATTTTTTAAAGTTATCATAATACATTTGAGTAGATAAGAATTAAGCAACTTCTAGGGACAATGTCAGCCCTTGAGTAGTCCATTGCAAGTTGGGTTTCTGGTAAACACAAGCCACAAAAATACCGCTTCATGGAACTCTGATATGCAGGTGTTTTTGTGGTGTGAAATGGAGCTACATGTAATAGCGCAAATGTCTGGACAAAATATCTAAAATTACAGGAATTTCAACAAAACATGGTAATCCTTCTTAACATTTTGCTATGTAATAAACTATTTTTCAAAGTTCTGTGAAAAGCACAATAAATTAGGAAACACTCTAATGAATAGGAGCTGGTTTTGCATATGAAAAATAAGACTCTCATCTCCAAGGTAGCCCTTGTTTAAGTGAGAACATAGTTTCCTCTTGATTTTGGTGGAAGAGTGCCATCTACTGAATTGCTTGAATTGTACCTTAGTTCTTCATTTGTGGTGGTAATTGTTATCAAGCCTTCTATCAAATTGTCACCACTACTTTGATAGTAGTGAAATAGTAAGATTCTCTGTTCCAATGGTGATTTATAAAACTAAAAATTATAATATAGTGGAACCCAAGAAGGCTTAAAATAAAATTGAAAACACTATTCTTAGAGTACATTGCAAAATACTTAGAGTAGAAGTGAGAGGGTAGTTGTGACTCATGTCTGAAGCTAATTAAAAAAAAAAAACAAACAAACAAACAAAAAAACCCAAACTTGTGTAATTTTGAATGGAGAAGATTTAAGATGTTTCTGCTTACACCTTTGAGCAGATATCAGGGAAACTCTCCTGAGAACCATTTGTTGTATTAAGTATGAATTAGGATTTAGATGCTGCTAGCTGAAATATTTAAAAAGCAATAGCAGCAGTACTGCTTGTCGAGGCACTTTCAGCTTGTGACTGCTGAGTCTGAGGGCAGATTGACATGTTGAGTTCGTGTAGACAGAGCGGTAATCTTGTATCTACCACCTTGATTTGGGGGCAACACTTCTACTTTTTGTCTGTGGAAGTGTTGGTAGTTCTAATCTATGACTTCTTGGTACTTCAGCAAGTGACTTTTCTGGTAAATATTTCAAAAAGCATGGTTTTTGCTTGTACAGCCATACTTGCATCATGGATTTGCTACTGATCATCCTAGTGATGAACTAAGCTTTCTCCAGAAGCATGTTTGGAAGAAGGGTTTATTTCCATCACTGGTAAAAGGCAACATGGTGTTGGAAGCAGAAGGGTGGAGTTAAGCTTCATCCACAAATTAAGTGTTGA
The DNA here is from genome assembly GCA_013399075.1 of Chloroceryle aenea. Taxonomy (NCBI): domain Eukaryota; kingdom Metazoa; phylum Chordata; class Aves; order Coraciiformes; family Cerylidae; genus Chloroceryle; species Chloroceryle aenea. Next base: position 64,052 of record VWZY01005391.1, read on the forward strand.
AAGATTGTATCCAAAGGGAAGAGCTAATTTCAGTATTAAGAGACAGACTACAGCAAAATCTGGGGGAGAAATTCATACAAGTTACCAACTTAAATGTTAACTTCAGGTGGTCTTTAAGACCTTTTCCTCATCCAGATCTGCCAGTGCTCTGTTGATAATCTTTTTAGTTCTGTCTGCTTTAGTCCGCTACTTTTTACACCTTCTTTCTCCAAACAGGTGAGTAAAAGTGGATATGTGAAGAGCAATAAATTGAATAAATTGGGTATCAAAGGTGAAGGATGTGGCAAAACCTGGTTTGGGATAAGAGTTAAAAGTGATTAATAGTTTGAGAAATACCTGTGGTCTTATTCTATTTAACCACCAATTTACATAAAGGGTTAATAAGACACAAGTGAAACGGACTCAGAAGACCAGACTAGGTACTAGTCGGTTTGGAGGGAGAGGTTTGAAGAATGGGCTTGTATTTGAACAAAGTTGAGCTGGAATGACTAGTGACTGCAGTTCATGTCTTCTGTAATGAATATCCAGTAGTTATTGACTTGAAAGTAACTGAAGAGGATTTGTTTGGCAGGCAAGAGTTAAGGGGAACATTTTAGATCATGCTGTGTGAATGAAGAGCGACTTCTCAACCTAGAAAGGAATTGGTTTGCAGTCAGAAATCAGTCTGGATGAACAATAATTGATTGGGAGAGGGTTGGCTGTGTTCTTAAGTTGTCCTTCTTATTACATAATATTTATGGCTCTTTATACTTATTTAGTTTAACTTATGAAAGCATATAAATTCACTTAGCAAATGTAATGTTCTGAACTAGATGTTAATGCTGCTTTTGGCAACGTTTGTACCAAATATTGGGATGCTGGGAAGAGACGTCATTCTGCTCTAAGAATTTCCTCCATTCTAGGAGTGTAGAATGGCTCTGACTTTAGTCTTGGCCAAGGCAACATGGACATAAGAGGAAAAGTCTAGCTAATTATTAATATTGTGATATAATATGTGCTACCAAATAGATGAATGAGGTAGGATAGCTGTAATAACATCTTAAAATTTGACATCAAAATTAAACTGGTTTAAATGGCTGACAGATGAGCAGGACTTGCAAAGCATGCAACAGAATACAAAGATTTATTTTTTTTACTTCTGAATTTTAATGAAAAACTTTTAAAATATTTAAGTATTTCCTGGGTTTACTCTTTTCTCTAAAACTTTAGTGAGTTAAGTTACCACCTATTCCACTGTATCCTGTCTAGTCATTGGAACCATTATGCAGATATATTTGCAGCAATCTCAAGTCTGTTTCCCCTTGTGTCCTACCATTCCCCTTCCTTCCCGCTCCAAAAAGTACTGGACAGTCACTTTTTTCCATTGTTAGTGCTGACATACAGCTTTTAGTCTATAGTAGTAGTAACTCTTAGTCGTAGAACCTGGATCAGAAAACACAAGTGAAATGAAGGAAAGCCTGTATCCTTGTTAGTTTTTTGAAAATAGTATGCTTATTCTAAATTAATGTTTTTACCTCTTCATTTAACAGCATGCTTTGCTATGTGTGAATTGTGCCTATGGAAACTGATCATTAAAACCAATTTTGTTTCTTGTTTTATTTTTAAGTTGCATATTTTTAATCCTGTTTGCATTTGCACTACTTAATTACATCTTGTTCTAATGAATGATTGCCTCTCTCTGACAGCAATGAGAAAATTCTACCAAATACAGCCTTTACAGAAAATTTGCTGACACTCCTCATAGCTGCTTGGGAATACTGTATCTGTGCATATTTATGTAAACAACTTTCAAGTTGATTTTGAAGTAAGCTGTTTTGACTGGTAGCTGTTACCATTGTTAGAAAACTGATCAGATGTAAATAACTGTCACTCTCCATTCTCTATCCACTTCTGTGCAAAATAGTTTTGTTTTTTTTTTTCTTAAATGAGTTGTATTTGAAAATAAAAAGGCTTTTGTACTTTAAAATTGCAACTCTATACAGAAAAATAGATAATGAACATTAAGTGATGTCTATATATGTGGTATTTTTCAAAACGGAGCTCTTTTTCACCCTATCAGTTGGAGCTTTTCTTTAAGTTAACTTTGGATCAGTTACCTTCTGATGTTTAAAGGAGCTAAGCATTGTTTTATTAACAAAGTGAATACTTAGGGAAGTTGATCTGCATTTATGCAGGAACTGTTATTGGTAGCTGGTTTGGAAGTTGAGAAGTTCAATTTTCAGGCAGTTGTGTAGTCACCTCTTCACTGGAATTTCTAAAAGTGCAGTAGCCAACAGCAGTATAAGTTAGTAAGATCTAACACCAACTGTTTAAATACTACACCTGTTGTTGTCCCCTTCTCCTTAACAAAAAAAGGACATGATATGCTTCTCCTCCCCCCAGGGACACATGAAATCTTAGGAATGTCAGGAGGTGGAAATGCCGATGAACTCAAAGGACATTAAATAACTTCATGATAACACAGTTCAAATACTTTCTTGGACAAACATATCTAAATGCAGCTTCTCAGCCATGTTTGTTATTTAAAAAAAGTAAAACACTGAACAGTCAATACTGTTGTGCTCCCAAAAATATTTGGAAACTTTGTATAATGTAAAGATTCCTAGAAAATGAGAAAAAATACTTTTCCAATATTTTGGCATGTAAAAGATCTCTTCCAGTTTATCTCCTTGTCTTCCCACTCCACCCTCTTCTACAAGAGAAGATAAGTCCTTTGGGAAGACCCTTTGTGTAGCATTCCAGTACTGAGATCCTAGACTCTTCATCTTTGAGGTGCATTGCATTATTTTCTTATGACTAGCAGAATGAAGCTGAATGTAGAAATTTTTTATTATTACTATTGCCTGCAAGTTGTTATTTGTACTTTCTAAGGATGCTTGATTTGGTTTCCGCATAGAATATGTAATGTTGACTTTTTTTCTGTCCAAGTAACAATGTCAAACTGTATCTAGATATTGGCTATTTTACAAGTGCTATATTTGTAGGGAGGTTGCAGCCAGCGTCTTCTGATGTCTTTTCCTTATCCTGTTTCATTACTGTTAGTTTTCTTGCCTTAGCTGGCAGAAGGAGAATGCACTGCAGTGGTCTGGCTGGAATTCCCACAGCAAATTTTACCAGTAACTTGATATCATTTTCACCTGATGAATATTAATCTCGGTTTTAAAACCATAATTTTTTTTGTCTGGTGCTGTTATGTACATATGGGAAAGTGCACTTGAAATGTTAACAAGTATTAATTATTGTATACTTTTGCAGACATAAATGCTGAGACAGTGGGAGAATAAAGACGTTCTTAGCCAAGTGATACACACACAGAAAGATGCCATGTAGGCCTTATGCTTTAGAAGGAAACTATAATCCTGAAGTTGTTGAAAAATGGTCATATCATTCCATATCGTGATGGGTATGAAGTCTAAAGCTCTCCTAAAAGTATTTTATGGGGTTTTATTTTAATACATGGATGTGAATGGTCAAAGTTAGTTTTACAGTCAAATGTTGACTGTAGTACTTTCTGACTTTTTTACTAACTCTCCCTAAATAGCAGTGTGTCTTCATAGATTGTTATTTACGCTGTTGTTGCTGTGAGAGGTCTTGCTTTTGTACGTGCAAATAATAGTACAGATTAGCTCTAGGCACGGCTAAGGTTGTGAAACTTGTGTGAAGCTGCTCTTGTACCATTTTAGTCCTGCTTAGATGTATCACCAGGGCATTATGATACTCTGTAACTTGATGTAAATTAAGTCTTTGCGTTTTATCCATTGTTAGATCGTATCTAGACCTGGCAATGGTAATACCAAAATTTTAATCTTTATATTCGTAAAATACTATTTTGGTAAATTGTGTTTTTTCTATGCTACGATAATTTGTGAGGATCACAATAAAAACACATATGAAAGTGTGTGCAAAATAAATGGTGCCTTTGCCTATAAAAATAATTCAAGGTCTGATTAAGTTTAGTGGAAAACAGCTGTATACCAATGACTATAGTAAAGCATGCAGGTAAAATGCGCAGTCCTGGAGAACTATATGCTACAGACTGGTACATGTAAGAATCCTGTGAGTAATCTACTGCCCTTAGTATTTTGTATGTAGTTCAGATTAGTGGTGTCTTCCTGTAATTGGAGATCTGTTTTTTGCATCAAAATCGTTAAATGTTTAAATACTGTGAGATGTTACAGCTACAGTTTTCTCTTTCAAAATGTGGTTTCGAAGGGCAGATGTTCACTAAATTGCTTCTATGTTATAATAGCTATAAATAATAGTAATAATTGTGAAAAACAACATTTTTTCAGAGAACTCACATATCACTAATTGAAATGCTTTAATTTTGCTAGACGGGGAGAAGTGTAAGCTTAGGTCTGAATCTTGTTTGGGAGAAAAAAAAAATTTCTGGAACTGTTGCCTTTTCTTGGTGATTAAAGTAAAATCAGTGCCATTATGTGATAGTAAATCAGTGTGATAAGGGTGCATTTTTTAAGTATGACCTGCACTTTTAGCAGTTAGGAATATAACCTACTTGCATCCTAGCATCAGTGTTCATCTTTCTTCTCTCAGCCACAGCTTTTGTCTCATACTTGCTTTTTTTTTAAAACAAGCAACCAACCATGCAGTGAAGATGAAGAAATACTAGCTTTTTCCAGGGTTAATTTCCCAATGGCAGTGGGGAACACAGAGGAATATTCAAAGGTACTGATTGTTAATATTTGGAATAGGAGATGAAGCAGAAATAGTAGAAATTTCTTTGCTTGGAAGTGAAAGAGGGAAGGATGGCTCTTTCATTAAAAAAATGCTCAGAGAAGACTGTTTCCCCTAGAGCTGCCCTAGGTCTTTGGCAGAGTTTTTCCTGTCTACAGCATTAAAATGCTTTGCCTATCTTGTCATTATTCATTATAATTTTTGCCCTTTTGGAGACTACTACATGGTAGATGATCACTGCTTAGTACAGTGAGCTTTCTTGCCTTAAGCGCACATACGCAAGCATAGTGGATTTGGACAAACTGCGTTCCCTGGGATGTTGCCCATTTTCTGTGGTTGAGAAATGCTTAATGTGTACTGAAACAGACATGTATTATTATCCTTCTGCAGTCAGCATTTAACTGACATGCTTTAACTCAGCATACCCTGCAAAATGGGGAGGCTTTGCATTGCTTTAGAAAAGATGATTAATGCTGGTAAGGAGGATGATATTAATTTGAGATGAGAAGAATAATTTTAGCCACTAGATGAAAAAGTAAAGATGACATAATCCTTGGGTAAAGGAACTAAATGGGACTAGCTGCAAGGGCTATTTTTATTTTTTTGATAACTGTAAGCACTATAAAAGAGGCCAAACTCTATTTTCAGATCTATATATGAGGCTTCCACTAATTTGTCAGAAAGAAGAAACTGCTCTGAATATTTAAAGCTTGTGTAAACTTACCTCTAGTGCTGCATATTTACTGTTTTCTGGAGAGAGAATGTGTTCAGCTGTCTTAGAAAATGGAAAAGGATTTTTATTTAAAGAAATGTTCAAGTATTCTTAATATTGAAATTTTTGCTGACTACTTATAACAGCACTTCCAGAAATATTTGCATCAAAAGTGCTTCAAGAAAACATTTGAGGGATAGAATTTGAAGGTTGGTGTAACTTAAGGAATCCGTGGGCTTCTCCCTTTATCTGGGTCATACCCCTCTTGTTTTGAAGCAAGGTTGCTGTAAAGCCTCACTCCCATTTAAACTCTGGGTGGGTGGATGAACAAGTTACATTTAATTATGTTGGAAGCTCATGTTGTGGGGACGGGTTGGGAGTTCTTTTGGTAGAAAGTTACCTGTGTCAGGGCAGATAAATAAGTTTTAAAATTCAGTTCTTTTAAACATCTGAATTTCACTTTCAGAAATTGCTTTTTGTCTATTTCTGCAGATAATTCAACTGAATGCAGAAGCATAAGCAAGTCTGAAGGCAATCTGCTCTGAAACTTTTGGTATTCCTTGTAGGGAATTGTTTTTTCCAGCCTGACTATGTAGTCAATCCACAGTTAATGCAAAAGCATTGATTTTGCATTAAAACTATTCAGAGTTAGTGTAGGGTGATATGACTTATGGGGACAAAACCTAACCCTACCCCCCAAGTTTTAAGCTCACACTTTTTTTTTTTTTTTAACTGTAAACTGTCAGTGGCATACACATGACTTCTTTGTAAAGGAAACATATTGTTAAGAAATTAAAATACAAAGGAAAAAACAGGTGAGGCAAGCTGGCTCTAAGCCTTTCCATGCTAGAACAAAATTAAATTACTAATTCTGTTAGAGGAAGTAAGCTAGTATTAAATTTGCTGGATTATTCAACATCTGTTTAGTATACCTCTCATCACTTAGATAGATGTTATGCAGATTCACTAGTCTAGAAGAACATGACAAGTTTAAAAGTTAAAATATGATGTGTTGAAGACTTTCCCATTGTAGTTCTACTTAACATTTATCTCACCGACTTAGAGGTTGAGCAGGAAGTGTTTGAGGTCTGATTTGCATGCAACCTAATAGCCTTTCAGCTGGCTCTAGTACAAATGCATATATTTTTTTAAGAGCATTTGAATCCAATTTGGTTTTGATCAGCAATTTCTTAGTAAGTGGTAAACTTTCAGAATGAGTGAGAATTGTACTGTTGTGTTCTCAATATACAATAGAAATTAAATTGTATTTTGTATTCCCGGTTTTGTTTACATCTTGGAACAATTTCTGTTCTTCCAAAAACTAAGGTGCTTCCTCAAACAAGAGGAATTCAGCTCTGACAAATTATAGTATGCCCAGGGTTTTTGAAGTATAATAATGAAATACTGAGTTCTTTGCATAATTCATCTGGATATAATGATTTCTGCTGTCTCCTAGAGGTTGGAGAATTTGCTTAATTTCATATCAGAAGAAAGGGGATAATTAAATTTAAAATACAGAATCTTTTCAATCAACAAATGAATCAGGTATGGAGAACTGAAAGAATCTGTGTTGCTGCTGCTTCGTACTCAGTAAGGAGGTATAGAACTGATTTATGTGTGACAGGGAAAACAAACAAGCTTTTGTTATCTCATAGCTGATGCGAATCCAGGAAGTCTGGATACAGACATCCTGAAAATTTACATTGTACATAATTTCTTTTGACTTGTTCATATTTTGGCTACTAATCTCTTTATATCTCTCACAGCAGATGTTTTTGTTTTTTTAACATGCCTTGCATTATGCAGCTCTTCATCTGCAAGTAGTGCTTAAAAATGAGAGGAGGCTCCTTTAGCACTTGAAAAATGTGATCACTTGGTTATGATGCTTATTTAGATTAACTTCTTTTTATACTAGTCCTGATATTTAACACTACTAAAATAACTGCTTCATCATTCTCCATTATGTTCTCATTGGTGAGAAAATAACTAAGTTAGGCAGTTTATACATAATTTTTGTATTCCATTGGAATAGACAAGGTGGGCCTATTAACTTCTTGTGTTACTTTTGTTTATAAATTATTTTTTGCTCATTGCTCATATCTGTGTGGTTAAATATGAGCACACTAGCTAAAAGCAGAATGTTAACATGTTGGAATGTGGTATTGTTGACAGTAACAATGTTGGTTATGGTATTTAGGGTTTGTTTTGTTCTTTTTCCTGTTACATACAATTATTCCTTAATGGTACCGATTCCAGCTTTGGTCGGCCAGGAGTTGAATGCTACTGCCAACATGACAGTGGAGCTGCAGTAATCCAGCTTCAGTTCCTGATTAATGAGGTCAGTAAAGTGATGTACATATTCCATAATTTGGACAAGATACAGAACGTATTTGCTTTAACTTCTCATTAAGCAAGCATCAAAAACAGCTAACACAAGTGACTCAACATGAATGTCAGACAGTAATCACAATTATAAATAATTTTTTTTTCATTTTAGAGAATGCTTGACAAACTGCTGCAAATATCTTTAGCCCTAGAGTACCCTTTTACTATAAGGAATAATAGTTTTCCTAGAAATGTTTTTTCACATCATTGAACATGGAAACTTATCTCTTGAAGTAGTAAACTACATTTTCAATAGTACTAATGGTTCCAGCAAGTAGATAATTTTGATACAGTTACTGGTTTAGATATGAGCTGAGCAATGTTCCCTAATCTGTTCCTTCAGTAATTTCAGGTAAGTGTTTTTTCTAGGGTTCTGTCAGCTGACATCTGACAGCCATACTGTTCTTTTTGAGCTTGCTGGGCCCAGATTTGTAGAGGAGCTTCGAGCTCAGAGGAATGGTGAGATCAAACCTCTCTAGCTTTCTTGGCATATAGGTGTTAGCAGAGTAGTTCATAGTTTAGTTCCGACAGAGGTGGGCATGAGGGCACTGATGTGCACACACCTGAAAAAGCTTTTCCTTCCCCATCACCCCTTAGCATAGCACTGAACCAACTATCATCACGTGTCATTCAGCTCATTCATATCAGCTATATCTGTTCTATGGTGCTGATGAACATGCTTATAAATACTTTTATCATCCTGGTAGCAAATATGTAATATATCTACTATGGTGGTGATATGCTGCTGCAACAGTCATGAAAGTAAGTTGACCAAAAACCTTTTCTTTCTCATAGGGAGCTCTTGTGAGTGCCTTGGCTGATGATACCTTACACCTGTGGAACTTGCGTCAGAAGAGACCCGCTATACTTCATTCACTTAAATTTAACCGAGAACGGTGGGGGTTGGATTATTATTGTTTTACTACTAAACATCACACTTTGTCCTACTGTAAGGTCAGATTTATTAATGCAGTCCAATTCATAACTTGCCAAGTAATTGAAACTGGATTTACATTGTGTTTGAGTTGCCGGCTGTTAGGACCCAAAGTCCTGGTGAGCAGACACACTTGTGACCTAAACTGAGATGACTTTGTATGCTGCATTGATGAACATCCATTTCTCTTTTTTTAAACTGTGGAGAGATAGAAGACTTCCACTGTATATCTCCTAAGGAATTTTGAAACAAGAGAAAGTGTGTGTGTGCGTGCACTGGCAAGGAAATTAATTCAGGTTTTTAACTGGAAGGGTTTTTTTTCCTCTTGATGACGTCTGATTTCTGCAGTGTTAGAGCTCTTGTGTGTATCAGAAGCTGAAAACAAAATGCATTTTGACTAACAATTTTGAGACTTAAGTGGCAGCATAGTAAGCAAGCTAGGGAGACATTTTAGCTTAAATTTCTGAAAGCCAGTGGGTTTAAATTTTGCAAAAGACGTGGTGTGGTTATTTTGTGTTTTGATAAAAAGTAGTCCTTACCTATTGGGGAAATAGCCCTTCTTTTCCAGTGTGGATAAAGTTTCAGCTGGAATGCTATGTCTAGTTTTGAGCAGCATGTTTCAGAGATGGACTGCCTGGGGACCTCGGACTATGCTAGTAAGAACACAGAATAAACTGACTTGTACCTCTGTTGAATAGAGCAGGAAGTCATATTTAAGTAATGCGTAGCAATGGAAAGAGGTTAGTTCATATTTATATAGAACCTAATGAAATGTCATCAAAAGTGCTCAACAGAAGTCTTTGTGGGTTATGGAGTAACCTTGTGGCTTTAAATAGCAGGTCATAAACTTGTCAGGAATAACATAAATGCAGATTACTGGGTTAATTTAGTTGTTTTAGTGGTAATGGTTTTAAACTGTAAGAGAGTAGCTTTAGATTACATATAAGAAATGCTAGAACAGGTTGCCTAAGAGGCTGTGCCAGCCCTCAAAAGTGTTCAAAGGCAGGTTGGATGAAATTTTGAGCAACCTGGTCTAGTGGAAGGTGTCCCTGCCCATAGCAGGTGGGTAGGAACTAGATGGTCTTTAAAGACCCTTTCAGACCTGAACCATTCTGTGATTCTAAACTGTTACGCTGAAAACAAACTTCTGACAAAGCAAAATTCTCTTCCCCGAGGGAGTGACAGTGTTCCTTTATGGAGCATAAAAGTCAAATGGAGAGAGTTGCAATTAACAACCTCTTGTTCAATCTCATCCTGCTGCAGGAGATGCAAATTCCAAACTGAATTTTCTATCTCCCTTCCCCTTTCTTTCTCAAATGAATTTTCCTCTACCTGGAGCACCTACTTAAGTGTCAGTTAAACAATATGTATTTGCAGCTTGAAACCACAGTTGAACATTGACTTCTAACTATGCTTAAAGATAGATATCTACGGAGGTGATTCCGATTGTGTGCAAGTCTGTTGGAAGCTGGCTTAGAGTTGTATATGTGGATGCCTTTGGTTAAAGATGGGAAGTTTTAAACTGCTCTCTTCCTGTGGTATTGTCACTAATAAAACCTGTCACAGGGAGTTCAGCTGGGTGTCCTTTACCAGAAAGAGGGGTGGGGGTTGAAAGTAGTCTAGGTCACTTATGTCACTATAGTGGTTGCATTTGTTATTAATTTTGAACAGAATACTTATTTTTATTATTTTTCTATGGAAACATATGCATTGCTCAGAGATAGAGAGCACCATAGCTACCGAGAGTGGTGGTTACCTACCCAGAGTAAAGGATACTCTAGTATTGAAAAATATTCTTAAACTATGTATAAATAATTAAGTAATAAGGATATGAGTTGTTAATGACTTCTATATTCTCCTGGCACAGCCTTTTACCAGCTCTGGCTAATTCCTTGCTTTTAGCCATATGGAAGAATTTCTGCCCAATGTATAACAATGCAATTTCTAGATTTCATTTGCTACTTCTGTTGGCAATCTAGTTTGACTACCTTGTTTTCATGGCTATTTTGAGCATCTTTCAAATTAGGTATGAAAACCAGACATAGTTTGTTTATAAATACTTGTCAGGTGTTAAGTATTTTATATATTTACCTGAGAACTGGTATATTAAGTTACCTGTAAATGAATTCAGAATGCAGTCTCTGCTATATGACTGGAAGTTGTTGTGAATTCCTGCTTTTCTACTTGAGAACTTTAAAAACAGGGAGTAGCAAGAGAGTTGCTTTTTCTTTTAAAATAATTCTGTGCCAATTACAGACTTCATTCTAAGCTGTGGGAAATGTTGTCATTGGGTAACTAGCAGCTTTTTAGATGCAAGGAAAACTTTTAACATTTGGGCAACGAGTATTTAAAGGTGCTGCTTTTTTCTGAATCTAAATGAGTTGAATAAACTCAGATAAACTGGCCATATTACAGTTTAATATTTCTTGACTGCCTTTTGTACCACTGATGGTTAGTTATTGGAACCAAGTCTTCTGAACTGGTGATTGATGAAGTTTTTGGTGTATAATAAATCTGTTAATTGAAATTACTGGCAGGTGTCAGAAGCACAATGCAGCACAATCTAGTTTTGCAAGTTTTCTAGCCTTTTTGTTCCTGTTGTGTTTGTGTGGGCTTTGCAGCTACTTCATATTGTAATTACCAAACAAAAGTTAGATGATGTTAAATCAGTGTCATATTAAGCTTGGCCACTGATCCTTGACTGTGGGAAGTGGTGTGTAGAGACGAGGAAAAAAATGCATAATAGTGCTTACATGGGGGGAGTTGCTTTCATAACTTGTCATGCAAGTTAGAAGTGTGTAAGTAGTACCTCTTTGTAGTGAATTTACTTTAGATAATTAATGTAGGTTACTAAGATTTCTGGAGTGAGTCACGATGTATTTTTGTTATTTATATACTCTATAAATATTCTACACAAATGTGAACACACAACAATTTTATTAATGCAAGCCTCATGTCAAATTTGTTTTGACTTGGGAGCAAATGTTACCGTTAGGCTAAATTCGCTCTAAAATAAGCATAGTTAACACTTCTTAGAGTAAATATTGAAAGCATGTTGTGAGATAGATACCCAGTCTGGCTTTAGTGTTCTTGCCATGCAGGAACTATTAAACTTTGTGCTGATCTAGGTATGAAAGGTCAGCACATCACTAATGAGTCAGGGACTTTCACAGAACCAGTTTCAGAGGGTGAAGTGACAGACTAACTTGATATAAGATGACAAATTTCAGTCTCCTTTGCTGCAAACTAAACAGCTTTGTTTTGAACAAGTTCTATATAAACAAGTATGATAAATTTTAGTTATCTAAGACTTGCATCCTTCCTGAGCTGAGATACCCTGTTCTGATGCCAAAAGAAATTATTTGCTCGCTTTGTGACTTAGCAAAAAGACAAGAACCAGAATCACAGCATAAAAATAGAACTGTTTAGTGTATGAGTGCTTTGCATATTGATCACTGAATGCATTGATAGCAGTTTAATTTTTAATATGACAGATTTTGTGCTGTGGGATTTAAATAGTTTTCGTCAGCATGAAACTGCACAATTCAGAGTTACAAAATTATGCTTTTAAGTATACTGGTGTTCTGTCCTGCTATAAGCAACTTTAGCATTGTGTTTAAAACACAAATTCTGTCTACAGGGAGTGAAAAATTTCACTTGTATTTACTACTTTATTAATAAACAACTTAACTTTTATTATGTATATTTTACCTGGTTAGATACTGTATATTTGTACCCAGCCTATGCATTATCAGACATTTGTGAGCAAATTTTTCCTTCTATCTCACTGAATTTACAAACTGATGAATTCTGCCACTTTGTGGATAAAAGACAGACATACAGGTTTTCTTGCCTGTGAGAGCAGGTGACTAGAGGCATCGTTTGTGGCTTTTTGTTTCTGTTTTTCTTCCCCTTTCTCTATCACTATCACTGGTTCACTTCTAGCCTTTGTTTGAGGGCTGGCTTTTACCCCTGAATCCTAAGTGTTTTGGGGTAGGGTTATATTGTAACTAACAGAAGAATTACAGATGTCTCCGAGCAATGCATCTGAGAAGTTAGTTGGAAGCTTTGAAGAGTCAGTGATATGCCAAGTACAAGTTTAATATGTCACATCTAAGTTTTTCACATGTAACTAAGGAATTTTTTTACACCTTTTAAAATGGCTTTCTTCTTGAGAGTGAAAGGAAATGATTACTGGGTCTGCTTTCCCTTATGGTGTCATAAAGAGCCTTCTTTTACATGATGGGCTTACTTTTTGAGTTGTCAGATATACCAACAGGAGCTCATAAATATGTAGTGCATGGGATTTTATCAATGCTAGGAGATTTGGGGTATTTTGTGTGAATTCCTCCAATGCTGGAAAAACAGTCTTAGTTTTCAAATCATTTGCTTCAATGGGAATGTGTGCATTTGTCTTCTGTCAGCTTTACAAGCAGCAAAGGAGCCTTTTTATGTTTGTATAAATAAAATCATGGAGATCCCTTCAGAGTAAAGTACCACTGAAGCTTAAAAAGCCATCTTAAAACAAAGAGGTGAAATGTGACTCCATAAAGGAAATGTAAACCATTAAATATATAACGAACATTATATTGTAAAAATACTAATACTTTACAGCAACCTAAAAACCCTTTAAAATTGGGCCTTTTCCTGTAAAATTATCTAAATGGCCCTAGTATTGATCACTTCAGTGGTGATGGTTTTATTCCTGTTCTTGGCTCTTGCTTCCCTGTTACTCCATCTTGATTCCACCAGCAGACACCACAGCTCAGATAGTGAACCCAGGTACTTTTCATCTGCCTTGAGAGGCAGTCCTTCTGATGAACATATTCGGAGTACATCATTTGGAGTGCTGTTATGGGCTCTAAATGGAATTTAAGTACTTGGTCTAATTTCTGTGATACACTGCTTTTAGCCACACGGTCTTTGGTGGGTGACAGTGTTGGGATGCATTGAAAAGGCATTCTCCTGTATGTGCCTTCTGCCTTTTCATGCCTTTTTTGTACAGGTAGGTATTTTAAGCTTATTGCAGTTATCAAATCGGGAAATAGACCCCCTTGTGGCAGTCTGGCAAAATCACAGACACTGCTTGCTTCACAGAATTTCTGATGCTGGAATAGACCTCCAGGAACATCAAGTCCAGCCTATGACCCAACACCATGACATCAGCTAGACCATGGCACTAAGTGCCACATCCAATCTTTCCTTAAACACCTCCAGGGATGACAACTCTACCACCTCCCTGGGNGGTTTTAAGCCACATATTATTTGCCTCAGAATATCGACTCAGACTGTCCAGGTCCCTCTGCATCATCCTGTGACCCTCCATTGAATCAACACTCACCCCCAACTTAGTGTCATCTGTACAGTTACTCAATCCCCTCATCCAGGTCATCAGTAAAGATTTTGAATAGATTGCCATCAATCGGCATGTAAGAGACACTCAGGATGACCTGCTCCATAACCTTGCCTGCCACCAAGGTCAGGCTGACAGGCCTATAGTTTTCTGGATCCTCCTTCCAGCCCTTCTTGTGGATGGGCGTCACACTGGCCAACCTCCAGTTAACAGGGGCTTCCCTGGTTAACCAGGACCAGTGATAAATGATGGAGAGCAGCGCAGCCAGCTCTTGTACCAGCTCCTTAAGCACCCTAGTATGAATCTCATCCAGGCCCATAGACTTGTTAGGATCTAAGTGGCACAGCAGGTCCCTACTTCCTCCTGGGCTACAGGAGGGTTATTCTGTTCCCCATGCCTGCCCAGTTGCACTGAAGGTAGTCAGTCTTTTTGTTAAAAACTGAGGCAAAGAAAGTGTTGAGCACCTTGGCCTTTTCCTTGTCTTTCATTACTGTGTTCCCTCCTTCATCCAGTAACTTTCCATCAGTATCTCATTCTGACACTGGTTTCTGACTTTTTATGCTCATTGAAGATTTGACAATTGACTGTGAGTATGGAGTCTAGGCTAGCATAAGAATTAAACTTTCCAGCTTCTGCATCTTATATCGTGGCTATCTCATGCATGAAAAGTTGAAGATAGGGATATCTGGAATACAACTTTGGTAGCTTAAGGCTTGTTTTTTAGAAAATTCTTATTTTGTGTATGCAATAAGAATCTGAGCAGCTAGTGTAAGTACAGTATCTGCAGAACTACAATGATAGCCTGAGGTTCTAGAAAGTTTTAGTGACTTAAAAATCTGTGTTTGTCATTCATCAAAGTATTTGTCACTGGGCTTTGTTAAAGCAGTGGAAAATTCTGAAGAATATATAATACTTCATAATGCAGCTCCTTAAGGAAAGGTAAAGATTACTTTAGAAGGATTTCTGTTGTCGTAATAATACTCAGGATAACAGCCTGTCATTTTTACTTGGTATTTCCCTTAAAAGCCTAATTCTTTGACTTGCATATTAATTTAATAATATTCTTGTATTCTTTGATACATCTGTAATTAAATTCCTCCAGGGAATACTGTCACCTGCTATACTATCTTGATATATGTTGTTAAACAACCACAATTAAGATTTTATTTTTTTTAGCTTTGACAGATTATCAGAAAAGACATATGGTCTGCAATTAAGAAAAGAAATCCTTTCAGTAGGTTTACAAACAGCTTCTTAAAGTCTCTCCTGTCACTGCTAATACTCTTCCATAAGCAATAACATATTTTATGTTTTAAGTACAGTAAGAACAAGAAATAGTTTGAGTGTATTTTTTTTATCAGTGTTTTCCCTTGCCAGTGTACCACTGGGTTTTCTGTATATAGTTTTGTTTTTTTTGAACCGTTGTTTCCACTCTTATAAATTCACTTCACAGGAAACTGATATTTCTTTTGGGTGTGTTTTTCATTTGTTGGGTGGTGGTTGGTTGTTTTTAGTTTTGTTTTGGGGTTTGTGTTTATTTTTCTTTTGAAAGAGGCAATAGGGATGGGTTTCTTTGCAAATATGTATGCAGTGAGGAGGAACATTTTGTGCTAAGGGAAAAGTAGAGCTACAGTAGAGTTTAGAACTACCCTAACTGTTTTGGGGTTGCTTAACTACTTCATTTTAGCAGTGATGTTAGCATGTATTAAAATCATTCTGCAGATTTCAGATTCAAAAAAAATCTCTTTAAAGCATTGTTTGCCTTTCTATAAAGGGATTTTTTTTTTCTCCTTTTTACAGCATAGGGAAGTGAAATATTTGGAATAAAGTGCTGCGCACAGTACTTGCATTATGCTGTAAGTTCAATATGCTTCACAAAATGTACTGTAACTACTGTGGTAGCTGAAATTTCCTTGGAGATAACATGAGGAATCTGCTGTGCTATGAAAGAGCTGTCTGAAAAATCCTGCTTTCTGCCTTCACTGGCTCAGACAGTCCCAGGCTGTCTTTTTAGATGCACAAAACTGATCTATTCTCTTTTTTTTTTAATAGATGCTTCTGTCCTAGTATTTTTGACCAGAATGGTTTGATATACGGAAGAGTATGCTATTCTGCTTTTGACTGATACACTGTTTTCAGGCAGTGGGGGTTTTGTACAAGAAAGACTTGCAAAACTTTTTTACTTAGTGTTCCTGTGCTCTTCCTGATCTGTTCTCAACAATCGATTGTATTTTCCAGGTTTATGTACATAACCATTTGTGGCTAGGGAGAGAGGAAGAGGAATGCTGTAGTTGTAGAAATGGCCAGTGCGTGTTATGGCATCTCCCACTTCTGTTGATCTTAAAATATGTCATGGATGGAATACATAGATTATAATATTGTGGCAGAAAGGTTTCTGAAGGAAAAATGTGCATTTTTCAGGAAAAAAGTGTGCTGTCCTTGCTCAAGTGTTAAATAAGTATTGCCTCCCTGCCAAAAAGACCCCGACCTTTTGTTTCCATCCTCCAAATCAAGTCAGAATCGGTTTACTCCGCAGTCCAATTTTCAACAGAGCAAGTGAGGCTACTGAAGGTAGCCTGTATGTTACCATACTAATATGTCATCACTAGTCCTTTAGATGGTTACAGCTTCACTAAATTTTAGTTTTTAAGAGGGCTGTAACATTTCCATATAGTTTAAGGTGAAGCCTTAATCACGGAAGAGAGAAGCTCAATATTTGCACTCAATGTTGGAAATGTTATTCTGCAAATTGCTAAAATAAATGCAGTTATCTGAAATGAATCACTTTGGGCAAAAATACAATTCAATTTCTGAAAGTTGGAAGATGTACTCTTTCTCTTAAGAAAATTAGGAAATAGCAAATAAAATTGTATTTGTAAATGGAGTAACATTACTACATTCCAAGGGAAATGGTGATTCTTTCATTACAGTAGGATCAGCATGACAAATTCCTTTTGGGGTTAACTAGTCATTGGTTGTTCTTTGAAACATAAAAGCTCTAAAAATATTTTTAGGTTATATAAAAATGACATAACTTTTTTCATGTTGTAGAAGACTATTAAAAGCACACCTTGAAGCATAAGATTAAGAAACCTGTTTGATATGTGCCTATACTTAACAATTTTGAAGTCTCTTCAACCTCTTGCCTTTGAGAGTTTGTAAAGATTTTTCATAGTTACACATTCAACTCTAATTTACTCATGGTGTGGAATAATTTCATTCTTTGGCAACTCTTGACAAAATTAATCTCACTTGCACAGAGGAGACAGTAAAGTTAATATAGCTTCATAGTCAAGAAGAGTTCGAGAGTATTGAGGAGCTGGACACTTAACTTTTAAGTGTTGCCTTTTTGCAGTATCAGTCAAAGTTGCAGCCTCGACATACATTTTGCCCACCTTTAAATGACAGGATATAGATTGGGTTTTATAACAAAAGTGTTGGACAACTGTAATTGGCAATATTAACTCATAGATTAAGGCAGATAGACCTATGCCCCTGCTCCTGAATATTATTTCTGGCTGCTAGCCCATGTTTCTAGATCTGCCTGATCTGGTTGCCAGCTGCTTCTGCCACATGGATTCCTGTCACAAAACGGAGCTATCATATTGTAGAGGACTGAGGATTTACGTTTTCGTGCTGCATCTCTTTCCCCTTCCCAATGACCTTCTTGTAGTGCGAGAGTTTTTATTGGATAGTAAGATTTTTGGAGCCTGCCTAGGAAGTGTGTGTACAGATGCATGTGACTTAGCTTCCAATAAACTCTTTTTTAAGAGCGTTAGGAAAACCCAAGTCTTTAGTCTGTGGTGTTTGCAGATTAGTGTGCTTAGTAAAAATGTTACAGCCTGTATAAGTTCTATTAGTTGAAAATTTTAAGTTGTGCATACAGTACTTTTTCTGTGAAACATGTATGGAAAAAAAACCTAGTGCAGCCTTGTGGCCTAAATATTCAATCACAAGATATCACGGAAGTTATAAAATAAAGATTTACTGGAGCAATCTGTATTCTACTGGAAAGTAGTGATTTAAAGTGGTACACTTTTGATCTGCGTACTATTACCTAGAAACCTTAACATTGGAAACCTGTAATACAAATCAACGTATTTTCATCCGTTAACAATTTGCTTTCATTGATGCTGTTAGCCTTTGCTGAAGTGAAATCTGCATATACATCTAATGCAAAGGATCTAAAGCTGCTCTTTGCATAAATAATTAACAGGCTTGTGAAGTGATGCATGAATTTGGCAAGAAGGGAGCCCAACTGGGAGAAAACAAGAACAAAAAAATCTGTAAAGCTAAGGACTAAGAGCTGACAGAACAAATTTCCATTGAACAGTTGTGGGGTGTTTACCTTATCCCTGAAACAATACTGAAAGCCCAAGCTTGATAGGCCAAGCAGTTTAGCAATTTTTGCAATATTGGACCCTGTCAGATTAAAATGGTTTAGATCATACAGTTTCCGGAAAGCTTCTAGACTAATTTCAAGTTAATATTTCTGTTAGACAGAAAAAATTAGATACTTTAGAAGCTTCCGTTCCCACAGACATTATTTCCTTAACTATTTTAAGAAACAGTAAACAATAAACAGGATCTAAGAGGACAGAAATAGCCAAATTTTCAAATACTAATATTTACAATGGAGCTACGGTCAAAGAAGAGTTCTCTGCTGATAAAAACAGTTGTCAGGGGTTTATTCAGGTACTTCCTTCTAGCAAAAGAGAAGATTATAAGGCAGAAAATTAAAATATGTGTTAAGTAAAATAATAGCCCCATTAAACTACTTTGAAATTAAAATTATTGCAGTTTAGGTGATACTTTGGGTTATATGTAAGCTTGCATCTCCTATGCTTTATATTTTGCCTTTTTATCTTCTCTTGAAACCTGCTTTATCTGCATAAGGTTACTTCTAAAAATCCTTTGTTATTTAAAATGAAGTTAAATTTCAAAGGTAGAATTATAGATTATAACATAGGAATATTGTATTTTAAGTTTAAAATGGCACCATTCTTGAGGAATTACATTCAATATGATAATTTTCAAAGGTGGGTGTGTGATTATTTTTTCCTGAATGACTTAATAGTTTTCTATTTTTTGATTACATTTTTACATTGTTTGTGCATCTCTTTCTTTGTCATGTACTGGCCTTGCTACTTTTCTCTACCTGTAGCATGTTTTATTTCTGTTTCCCTGATGCCTTCTTCCTTTTGGCAATGCAGATCTTGAAATATAGGGTATTTAAAAGACTAATTCCTTTTTTTTTCATGGCTTTCTCTTTCAGGATAACATTTTGCCATCTGCCTTTCCAAAGTAAATGGCTATATGTGGGCACCGAAAGAGGAAACATTCACATTGTCAATGTGGAATCATTTACTCTCTCAGGCTATGTCATCATGTGGAATAAAGCCATTGAATTGTGAGTTTAATCAAGTATTGTCTGTTGAGGGGAGGGATCAGAAGTGTACTAGATGATACTAATATCAGTTGCAGAAATGTTGTTACCACCTACAGTGGCCTCCATATTAGTCTCAGTATACCAAACACATGATCTTAAGTATGTAGTCATTTAATTATTTTTTAGGTTCATAAATGTAAAGTATTGGTATTAATATACATTTCTGCCTATAACACTGCCTTATGTCTATTCCAGGTATAAATAGACAAAATAGACATAAAAATCATTATCTCTGGTGATTAAGAACTAGAAGAATAATACAAGTTAAAATATGATGTGGCTGATATTTGGGTAGGCATGGTACTTTTACAGTTTTGGGGTTAGAGCCCCAAGTGTAACTATATGCATTGTAAAAGAGCTGATGTGTGCTGAGTATAAAAGTACTGACTGAAAATGCAAATTTAAATGTCTGTTCCAAAAGCAAAGTATATTTTACAGCTATTGTCATTGCTCCTTCTTTTGTAATAAAAAATTTTTATATGCAAATAAGAATTGGTAGGTGAAAATGTATATTTCTGTGCTGTTCTTTTTATTCCCAGAATGTTATGTCTATCTTCAAAACATTCATAAGTCCATCACTTGCCAAAGGCTGTTGAAACAAATACAGCTCTTCATTAATCCACCTTCTTGGGTCAAAGTCTTAAATTGAGCATTGTTTTAATTATAACAGCTTGGGTATTTTATAAGTAATGGCAAGAACCTGACGTTATCCAGCTGTATCAGTTCTGTAACAACAAACATTATGGGTGATATTGTAAAGCTGATGTCAATTTTTTTCGATGTTGTAAATAAGCAGTGAACAAGTCTTTCCTTGTCATAAAAACACAGGAACTAAATCCTAAAAATAGGCAAAATATTTACAGGCCTGAAGATAAAAGTGACTCCATGATGAAATGTCAACGGATTTGCTTGCATGGAGCCTGTATCTGCAGAATCTGTATTACTTGCAATGATTTTGAGATGCAGTTCTGGGCAGGGAATTTTTAATTTTTTTTTTATTAAATGGAAATATTTCTTGTTTAGGTCATCCAAATCTCATCCAGGACCTATTGTCCACATTAGTGACAATCCAATGGATGAAGGAAAGGTAGGATATGTTTAAAAAGGCTATTCAATAATGCTATTTTTCAATCAAGACTTTTCTTTTTTATAAATACCAGTGCTTTTAAGGAAAGATTAAGTAGATGAGGACAGTGTTGAAAGCATAAAAGAAGGCAAAAATCAAAGGTTTAGGCTCTGAAAATAATGTGAAGCAAGGTCAGATATGACTTTAGGACACAGTACTGGAATAACTGAATGCATCTTGTAATTGGAAACATTTAGGAACGTCTTGTGCTTAATTGAAAAAAATCTTGAAAACAAAAGTGAGGAACTTAGGGTGGTAAAAATTAAGACATGACCAAAAAAAAAAAACCAAACACATCATAACCTGAGTGCAGAATTAGTGGGATGGAAATTACAGAAACTTTATAATGCTCTTGGGTGTTGCTGTTTCACAACTTAAAACCACTTATTTATATACCATATTTATAAAGGAAACTGTGTACTTGTTTAGTTAATTCAAAGCAGCAGTTTTTATGGGGTTTGAGGTTTACCTGACATACCATCATTTAGCAGATAGCATCTAGTGATGATTGTAAATTGCTCAGTATCTGACTGGCCCGTAGTACTGGATACTTCAGAAAAGTCAACATGTAAGAGCTATATATTAATACTATCTCAAAAGAAGGAAAAGACAAGTCTAACAATCATCTTTTCATCTTGGCAAAGTTTTACAATACACGTTCTTAAAGCCCTTGCAAGACAACAGTTATGTCCGGTGTTGTAGCAGCCACAATTTTCTCAGCAGTGGTTTGAATGTTTTAATAGCATGCTAGCTATAAGCTCATATCCTAGACACCTGAATTTTCACTCCAATGAGGAGAATTTAAGGAGTAGGGTTTGGGTTTTTTTGTTTTTATTTTTTACATTGGGATGAAGCTCACTGCACTAAGTGCATAACTAATGGATTTATATGTAGAATTAGCTTTGAATTGCATTCCAGAATCATGGACTCTAGTATACGAATACAAGGAAGCTATGGTAACTTCAGAAAAGACAGATCATCTATTTCATTTTGGTATATTCCACTCTTACCCTACTTTTTAATTGCTGTTAATTCAAGTTGAGGAATTACTGGGTTTATCAGTCAGGATATCAGTTGGTGGTTTAGAATCTGACTGTATGCTCCTTTCTCATTATAAAAAAAAAAAAAAAGCTGAAAAAAAAAATGTAGTTGCAAGAACCTTTTGTTTACTCACTTTACATTTGTTCATGCTATTAGCTTTCAGATCACTGAATTTTCTGGTGTTTAGAGTTAAAATAGGAAAAAATAAAGTATAGCTTATGATAAGCAAGATAATGAAAAATATTAGTGTGCATGACTGCAGTAAGAGAATTCTGATATTCACTTTCACTAGATCAAAAGTGTCATATTTTTAGGGTACTTTAGTGCTGTATAGTACTGAAATAGTGCAAATATTTTATCTGTCAGCTGGTAGGAGACCTTTTTCACACTGGAAATAACTATACACCCTGAAAATGCTGAAAACACTGTCTAGGCTCTATGTACAATAGACCATACTGATGTAGATTTCTATCCTTGACTATGATGGCACGTATGTGAAGGCAGGGCTTTCTAACTTGTAATGTGGAGAACACTTCTTAGGGCACTCTTGCTCACAGGGAATAGGCTGTTTCAACAGCAGGTAAATCCCAGCAGCCAACTACTCCTACGTCCATGCTGGGAAAAAGAAGTGGGAGTGAAGACATGCTACTTAATGCTACAACATGCTTCTCCAATAGCAACGTTGCTTAGAGGAGAGATCTTGCAGTAGATCCAGCAACTGAAAGATAAGGGTGCATTGGCACCTTCTATATAACAAGTTCAAAGACTGTTACCGCTGCTTTGTTTTGGCCTTGTTTTGTGTTCATTGAGAAGTGTCACTTATGATAGGAGAGCAAAACACTTAGATACTCAACAAGGTGTTGAGTAATTTGAGCAATTTGAATCTTCATTCCATGCAGAAATGGTTTAATCTTGCTTCTAGTGAAAAAAATATTTAGAAAAATTGTCTTAATTTCTGTCTAGCTTTCCTCTTCTTAACAACTAATGATCTTGGTGTTCCTTTAGCCATTTATCTCAATTGCAATTAACATCTGGGGGAAGCTCATATTAATTAGTTTCTTTATAGACAATATGATTAGTTTCTTTATATAAACTATATATATAGTTAGTTACTTTATAGACTATGAACCACTAGGATAATGACAAGTACAAAGTAAATATCTCTAACACTGAGAGCTTTACCACTTCTTACTAATTTTTTATCTAGCTGG
This sequence comes from Chloroceryle aenea, assembly GCA_013399075.1. Lineage (NCBI taxonomy): Eukaryota > Metazoa > Chordata > Aves > Coraciiformes > Cerylidae > Chloroceryle > Chloroceryle aenea. The sequence goes on from VWZY01005391.1 coordinate 86,958, forward strand.
AGTTACTAATACTATTGTAATTCTTGCCCCACAGTATTAGTGCATTGGCACCTTCTATATAACAAGTGCAAAGACTGTTACCACAGTATTAGTGGGGCAAGAACTACAGACATTGGAAATGGTATTATTTTGCTTATCCTCACAGAGTTAATATATTTGCTTATTATTGCAGCTTCTGATTGGCTTTGAGTCTGGAACAGTGGTATTATGGGATCTGAAGTCAAAGAAGGCAGATTACAGATACACCCATGATGAGGTAATATGTTTTTCATCTGCATTCAACTATGAGAACATTCACTATTCTAGCAATTATATTTTTATTTTTTTTTCCGCTTGCGTCACAAGGGGATCAATAAGTTTCTTTGAAATAGCAAGTTTTCAGAGGTATTTTTAGAGAAAACTTAAAGATTTCGCTAAAAAAAGCAATAGAGTTTGAATAATAGAAACTTCAGACCAAATTATGACTCACTGAGTTGAAGTTCATCAAGCAATAAAAAGTGGCATGGATTTCTTTACTAATCTTGGGGGCTGAGGATGGAACCTTTCAGATGATTTTTCTGCTGTGACTTTCACCTGTTAACAGCTGAAGTTGAAACAACATGGTTTAGCAACTTTTGTAACTTGAAATTTTACTTTCTGAAAAGGAGGTGGTGGGGAAGAAAGCCCTAAATAGTCTCCCTAGGTTAGTTCTATAAACACACCTTTTCTTTGTAGGATAAGATGAAGGTTTGAAATGAAACTAGGGCATGTTTAAAGAAACCACAATGGCATGGAGAGGCATTTATTTCTTTAAAACATCATTCTTTAAAAATTTGATTCCCTAGAGAATGTAGCCTTCTTCAGTGGCAGATTAAGAAAAATCATTCCAATATAATATGCAAGTTGATGTATTTTGTTTAAAATAAAATTAATCTTGATTAAATTTCATTGATTATAAAATGTCTGTATCTTTGTTGAGTACCAGCTAAGGCTGTTTTTGTATCACAACAGGTGTGTCTTCCTTAGCTGTGTGCTGAACTTTTCACAAGACAGGATTTGTTTTCTTGTGTGGTAGTTCTGACTCAGTACTCATGCTTGTGTGTCTTAAGTCTACCAATGAAGAACATGTGAAGGCAGAGTCTCAGCTTTAGATCATCAGAGTTGTATTAGAACATCCAAGCGAAATGAGGTTTTCTTGTGTGTTCAGAAATGTCTGTGTAGGTTTCAAAATATATTATGTGAAGAGCCATTTTCTACCTTTCAATTTCATTGCATGTGCCTAGTTAATTTCCTCTACTGCTTTGTTGTATAATCCTACTCATCTCAATCATCCTTTTTCTAGTCTTAATCAAGTTCTTCCTATACCTCTTGCCATTCTTGCTCTTCTCTAATTTTCTCTTTTTTTTCCTATTTTATTTTATCTTTAAAAAAGATGCACAACAGCATAGTGTATTCAAGATGTGGGCACACTGGATTTGTGATGTGGAATAATTGCTTAGTTTTGTTTTCTTTCTGTGGATCTTGATACAGGATAAGCCTTTTGATGTTGTAAGCATTAAGCAGATGCTTCCTTGGAACAACCTGCTATAAAGCTTATTCTTCAGTGTTAATTGTCAGCTCAAGGTCCATTGTGTTCATGCGTAGCTTCACATTTACATAGTTGGACTGTAAAATTTTAAGTCTTTCTGCAGTTCTTCACTGGAATCTGGATTTCTGCCTTGAATATGCTCTGGTACTGTCAGCAGTCTTAACTTAATATCCTTGTTCTAATTTTTCAAAGTTATTTGTGAATAAAGTGAGCAGCATTGGTACCCTGAGGGTGTCTACCAATTGCCTTCACCCATGAGTCAATCAATTACTGCCAGCCTGTCTTTATTCTAGCTTGCTTTACTTCTTGATACCTTAACAAATTATTCCTCTGTTCAAGGATCTCTAGTCTGCTTGGTTTTAGTTTGCTTAGAGAGATGTTGAAAGACTTTGGAAAACGTGTAGGCAGATAGATTGGTGTCTTCATTAACCACATGGTTAAAAACATTTTCAGAGACTTGTTGGATATGATTTCCTTTTACCAAATGCATGTTGACTTCTTACCTGTATTAGTACGTTACACTCATCCATGTGTTGATTAACTCTGGTCTTTAATTCGTGTTTGTTGCAGTTTCTAGACACTTAGCCAGGTTAGAGAGTTTAGTGAGGTTTTTTGATTGCTGAAGAGATAATGAAATACTTCAGGTCAGCTTCTTTGGTAAAGAAATGTGCATTATCATAAGCTGGGAATGGATAGAAAGAGGAGAGGAAAAAAAAAATCTACAGAATGAACTTGATGTGTACTGCTGTTTTCTTCAGTGAATATCTACATACATAAAGTTTATTAAAAAGCCAGTATTGGCCATTTAAGCCTTAAAAGTTGAAATACATTTTTCAGTGAGTTCAGATTGCCCTTTAAGAAAAACATCCTTTAGGGAAAAGAATTACTGCATGCAGTAATAATTTGATTGTTCTTATCCATTTAACATTATACGACATGGAATTTCTTCTTCAGTGGGCAGGTATTTATATCTCCTCTTCGAAGGGAGAAGGCAGAATAGAATAATGTCCTTTTTTCTGAATTTGGTTTTGATACTGCTAGGCAGTTTCAAGTTCTTCTGGATTCTGTCCTGAATACAATAGAAATAAAGTTACTGATTTTTTTTTTTTCTAACAGAATTGAGAAATAAGTCTTTCTTGAAAAATGCCATTGCAAAGAGTGCTGTAATTGCTTCTGGACTGATGGCCTTGAGAGAATATCCTATGGGATACTAAAAAAATAAAAGCTGCAGAAAGTGGATGATTATATGTATGCTCTCTCTATATATATGCACTTTTTAGTGTGAGTCAGGTGAAGTGGGTTTTCTCCTCTCTTTTTTATTCTTCAGTGCCTCTCAGCTTTGTATTTAGATGCAAAAATAGAGAATCTCCCTCAGTGAAAGGAATATTCCACTCCATGATGTTATCTTTCCAATCATATTATGATCAGTGCTGACTAACTAGTGGCCTATAGCAATATCCTGTTCTTACTGTTTTTCAGCAAGTAGGTGAATGTAAATGTTAATGAAGAAGACACAGGATTTTTTAATTTAATTTTTCAAGAATACACTGGTACTGTCAAATAATAAAAAGCAGATTTTCTGAGCAAGTCACTTAACATAATAGTCTTGGTTAGTGTTGAAAGAGGTTACTGTGGAAAGGAACTTTTTGAGTCTTAGACAAGTAATACCATAATTGATACTGTGAAAAATACTGACTGGCATTGTTGGAATTATTATAAGGTAACCTATTCATTCTAGTTTAATAACTTCACATTTCAAATACTGAGCCAAAACAGAAATGTGTCTATGTGTATAGTAAGCAAATAATTATTTTCTGTGTCAGGCGAGTAGATTTCTAAGTAGAATGGAAAATCAGAAAACAGGGCAATTTACTGAATTGATCAGGATACAAGGAGAGCATAGCTAACCAAGGTTTTGGGTAACAAATGGCTAGTAGATAGATCTATAAATAAATAATTTTGTGTGTTTATTCTAAATTTGACTCCTTGATTATTTTTTTCCACATTTGAGAGTGATAACTAATTTTATATTCTTAATATGTATGGCTGACTTCAGAGTTGAAAAACTTCTGTCAAGATGATACAACAGTCTTTGTTGTTGTTTATTTTTTTTAGAAGTAACCAAAGTATCCTGAATGGTTTGCTGGACTATTTTTGCTTGTTTACTGGAGCACTAAGACATCTTCTTCCTTTTATATTAGGAGCCAAAAAAATTGGTAGCCGTATTAATTCCATATTTAGCTCCTTCTCCCCTCTATCCCCAAACCCAAATAAATAGTGATATATCATACCTGTTGAAGTATTGTCAAAGTATTGACCCTGACCACCCCAAAAGTATCTGTCCCTAATTAGTTGTAGCTGCATGACAATTTGGCAAGTCACAGTATAATTAACACTTTTTCCCCCTCTTCCTGTACACCCAAGAAAAGTATGTTAGAAAGACCCACTGCACATGAAGACCTAAGGTTTGAGAAAAAATCTTCAGACTTTCTAGCAATGCAGCGGTTTCCTTGCTCAAGAGGTTGCCCAGAGTCTAGGGGTGATGGAATAATGAATGATTCTGTGCCTGGCAGACACTGCACTACTTTAACTGGGAGCTTTATTGCTTCTGTGATTTTCAGGATTGACATTCTGCATGACATCGAGGAACAAGATGTAGCTCTGAGGACCCTGGAGTGGATCCTCTCCAGCTGTGCAGTCTCCTTTTTTTTGTTTTTGTTTTTGTCCTGTAGCAGTGCTGTGAAACGCCGTTTTGAATAGGATGGCCAGGCATGCTAATGCCATCAAGACTGTTTGCTAGAAACATTGTCATTCAATTAGTCTCCTCTCTCATCGTGTTGTAGCTGACATAAAACATGTAACATGAAGGGCTGTGCAGTCTACCACCATCACTTGATGCAACTCTTTTTGACTGAAAACCTGAGATGTGTGAAGGGATCCAAATGTCATCGTTTATGATCTGCTAAGGAACAAGAAGGGTCAAACTTCCCCCATGGTTAGAGGTTTACAAGAAGGTATTTGTGAGATTTCCTCAGAGAAGAAGCTGAATCCTATTATATCTTTTTTTGTAGCTTTTTTTTTTTTGTCCCTTCACAATATTCTAGCTCATAACAGGGAATTTAGTTAGAATTTGTTCTTGATTTTTCTGTATTACAAATGAGATCATGTACTTCTAGTACTGTATACTTTTTATTTTAACAGTAATATGTTGCATGTTTAGAATTAGAAGGCACAAATGTACCATTCTGTTTCAGAGAATTTGGAGGAAATTATCTGTGATATAATAGAACTGCAATTGTAAATGAGCTTTTCTTCAGAAAGTTTCTTTGGAACCCTTTCCTCAAAGCATGCTTTATGTCTTGGGCAGGCTCACTGGAAAAATAACGCTGTAAATTCTTTTTTCATCATTCTTAAGCTTTTTATGTTCAAACATTGGAGATGAATTAAAACAAAAGATAAGCATTTCTTACATAGAATACAGTTTATACTGCAAACATTTCCCATACTGTTTTCAGCTATGAAAGAAGTAAAACAAATTTCTTGGCTATTCATTTTGTCTCAAAAAAAATTGAAGTGCAACTTCTGAAAATGAAAACTAGTTCTTTAATCAAAATATATTCTTCAAGTAGTATTTTTATGTGCTCTGATTTAAAGTAAGCTTTGACAGTATTAACTCAGCAAATGTATTACAGATTAGTATTTTTAGGCTCAGTGTTCTGGTACGTGGCTGTGTAAGAGATTATTTTATAGTTTTAAAAACACGTCAAAGTAGCCTGTGGGATTAAGAGGAGGGGCGAAAAAAAAAAATGCAACCCTGATATATGACTTGCAGAAGCCCAAGCATGTTAATGCAGTCATTAGGTACTTGCCCATTTCCCTGCATCAAAACGATCTTCATGATGCTATTAAAGGCTCAGTAACTACATGATTCTTTTTCTTTCTTACTGTTGACAAAAGAATTATCATAGGTACTCCCAAACTGTTATGCTTGCTTTGAATAATTTTATAAAGCAGTAAAAAATGAGTCAGTGTCATCATCTGCTCGAGTTTACTAGAAAATACTGTCCATGGAAATGAAGGACTATCATAAGAAGACAGTGAAATTTTCATAGTCTATGGCAAAGTCTGCTTTGCAGAACAATTAATCTCATATTATGGATCTTGGCCATCTATTTCAAGTTCAGCTAATGTCACAGAGAGTAAAGGATCATAGTCAAATTGAGAGAATGATGAAAGGAATTCTTGGGTGGTTCTGGTGTATTCCTGTGGGAAGTATGCAGAAACATTTTGCTGCAGATTGTGCAAGGTGGCGTGTGTTGGTATTTTTGGTTGGTTTGTTCTTTTGTTTTTGT
>VWZY01005391.1:99872-181558 GCA_013399075.1 Chloroceryle aenea
GTGTTTCCTTTTTTTTTTTAGGGGGGGGGGGGGGAGGGTGTGTTTTGTTTTGTGGTTGGTTGGTTGATTGTTTGGTTTTGTTTTCTTGTTGTTGTGGGATTTTTAAGTGTACTGAAGATAGTGCCTATGAAATCTCCAAAGCCAAAGTTGTTTACCCCACAACAGTAGTATGTCTGTAGCTTTATTTCTGGAAGAATATATGTAGAAAGGTTGCTATTGACAGTTGTCCTGTACCTGGGCTAGGGGATTTGAAAGGCAAGTTCTTAGTATAGTCCTTGAGAAACTGGCATCATTTTCCAATCCTAGAGCGTAATTTCATTGTTCTCCAGACATTTAAGTTCATCTGAAATACTCCATCCCTTTGAGTTCCAAAGGAAGATTACCTTTTTGAGATTGCTGAAATGGCTTAAATGTTTCATTTTAAAAACACTTTTCTGTTTAAAGTGAGCCTAGAGAAGCTCTTGAGCTTCCGAATGCCATTTCCAACCCTTCCAGATTCAGTCTTTTGTAGTATTTACACTAGTAGGTATTAGCATTATGGTAAAATTGCCCAAGCTCATTTTTCCTTACTAGAGTTCTGTGTAATAGAAACTATAGCTCAAAGGTCTCCCCATAAAGCATACTCAAAATGGATATTGTCTTGGCAGCTAATGCAGCTGTCATTGACTAACTGTAGCACAGTACCACTTAGCAAGATGGATGGCTATAATTGGGACTCAGATTACCATAATAATGAGGTCTCCAGACAAGTAAAAGTCCTTGATTTGTTAAGTTAGTTTGAATATTACTATTTTTGTTGTGTGAGCTTGTTGGTTCAAAAGCATGCTTTCCAAAATGAATTTGTAATTTATTTTCACTACTGCTTCAAAATTTCCAGTCCTAAACTAAACTCTTGAAGTCTTTTCCACCTTTTACTAGGGATTAACATCTTGACAAATTGTCCCATCATCTGAAAAGAAAACCAACTGCTGCCAATGGCCTGAATTCTGTATATGCTGTTCTCTTACATGCAAATTGCCAAGAACTGACTGACATTTGACAGTCTACCTCTAAAACTGAGAGAAACATCCTCCAGGGCTGTAAGCCACTCAGCTCAGTTGTATTGTTTTAATACACTGCAAGACCTAATCCTGTGTTTCCTAATTTTTTTGTTTTCTGTGAAACATTGTTATCTCCTGTAGTGAATTTTTCATAGTGTTGCCCAAGTGATTTTACAGATTCAGATGATGAGGAAATTAATGTGAAGGGATCACTTCCAAACCTGCTAAGGCAGAACTGTTTCATAGAAGAAACTCTGTATTAGCAGCTGCTAAAAATGCTATATAGCAATTCTCTGAGTTGAGCATTGTTTTTTGTTAAATTTTGGATCGATTTCATCTATTATGTACAGTGTTTATTTTTTTTTAAATTACGCATTTCTATTTAACATTCATGTGCACTAACTTTTTAATGTGTCACAACTGAAGGACAGCAGTACAAATTTGGAGAACTTGCAGCTTGTGTTCATGGTAAATCCATGCTTTCATGAAAATATGAAAAGTTCATACACAAACCTGTATTACTCTTATTGACAGACTAAAGTCAGCTTTAATCTTTGATTCATCTGTGCAAAAATCTGTGTGACAGATCTGTATAATCTATTCTTAGCTCTTCTGTTCTTTACTTCATAAGGATATAGACTCTGGAAGCCTGCCCAAAGCAATCTGATTACCTTGAGAAATAAAACCTGGAGAAACCAGCATGCACTTTTCACTGTGATGTATGAAACTTAGAAACTGAATTTTGTCACATTGTTATTGTCTGTTGATCTTGATGAACTCACAATTCTACTGATAACAGCAATTGTCCTGGTAGCAAAATGGTTCAAAAAAAAAGATTTTGTGTAGGTAAAAAAAAAAAAAAAAAAAATTGCAATAAATCATTTCAGCACAACAAGATACTGCAAATATATCACACCATTGTTTGGGTTTTTTTCTTCATTGACATCCTGAAAAATACTAGGTTAAATTAAAGTTTTTTCTTTTTCTCCAATTATTTCATGGATTTGAAATTAAATGAAAACTTGAAGACTTACTCTTCCAGAAATACACTTCTGGCTACTGTTGGAGGCAGGATATTGGACTTGATGAACCCATGATCTAATTTATGGTCATTCCTTTGAGGTCTCTTTCTCAACCAGCAGAACTCTTATCAACTTTCAGTCACAGGACTTCCTAAAGGATCAGGCAGATTGTGAAATAATTGTAGCAACTGAAAGGTTATCCCAGACTGCTTTGCCTTCAAAGCTATAAACACAGAACGCCTTACAGCCAGCCTTAAACTCAAGAACAACAGCATGTGCTTGATGTAAACCGTTCATACATAGTTTTCAAGAAGAAATACGTACCTCATCTCTCACATTTGTTTCAAATGCTAACTAATAAAAGACTTTTAGACAGTATGGGAATGATGTTGTTATAGGAAAAGATTAAAAAAAAAAAAATCTCCATCCTCTTTTCCACAATATGCCATGATGGCATTTTTCCCTACAAATTTTCTCCATGCTATTTCCTTGGAAGGTAGACACAAACAAAGGGTAGGATTCCTACCTAAACTGAGCATAAAAGTAGATCAAAGGAATTTCACACTCTGAAGTACCTATTTCTCCTCCAGAAATATAACCTGCAATTTGAGACAGGGGTCAATAATCAGTGATATTTCTTGAGCCGTATACTTATAAAGCCTACTATTCAAAAGATGATATGCCCTATTTTAAACAGAAACAATATTAAAATGAGATGGATTTTGATAATTGGGAAAGAAGAAAATACACAGCAAAACATCTTGGTTTTCAATAAATAAAATGCTAAACTATTATGTACATCTTGGAGAAAATGTGGAGGTATTTGAAAATATGTTTTCTGTAAACATTTCTAAATATTTTTTGAAGAGGAGCCTCTAATCTCTTTTATCAAGATTAGAAGAACTATTTTTGCTTTACTATACCCAGCCATTTAATTATGCAGTGGGAGTAGGATGTGACAGAACCTTGAATTTTGTGTGTGGTAATAGGGGGGGGAAATGGATACAATCTCTAGAGTAAATGTGTGAGGAGAAAACTATGGACCTTTATTTATGTCCTTGCTTCTTAAGATGTTAGGTCTTTGAAATTTATCAAGCGGTTGCTTCTCCAAAGCACTTATATTACTGTGACTTAAACTTACTTTTCAGTGTTTGCAGAATTGTTCATCCTTGAAAATATAGGGTAATTCTGCACAGAAATTAAATGGGACTATTTTGTTGTGATTCTCCTGAAATGTTTTATAACAGGGATAAATGGTACTGTTGGCAAATCTGAAGCTGTAGTTCAGTAGAAAAGAAAAAATTCTAAAGTTTAGCAAAATAAAAAAAGATCTCCTCTTGGCAAATACTTACAAAGATTGGTTAAATAAGCAATATAGAATAAAGAATTTGGAAGAGACATCTGACTTCATTTTATAGCCTTCTAACGCCTAGATTTTGAGTTTTGAAACATACCCAAGCTACACATTGAATAAAGAGCAGGTTTGCATTATTCTTAATGTATCTCTGCTCTGTGATATCTCATTGAACTTTATAATAAGGTTGAAAAAACTGTCCAATCTCTTAACACATTATTTGGGCTTGATTCTTACTGCCTCTGCTTTTTTCCAGGGAGCCTTTCATCATTCTCTCAGGAGGCTTGTCATATGACACTGTAGGAAGAAGACCCTGTTTAACAGTTATGCATGGAAAAAGTACTGCTGTGCTAGAAATGGATTATTCCATTGTTGATTTTCTAACCCTCTGTGAAACACCATATCCTAATGGTAGGCTTTCTAAAGATTTTATCTTTTTTTTTTTTCCTCAGTACTTCAATCTCTTCTTTCTGGAGTTTTATACCATCAGAATATTCTTTGTTGTTGTTTTTCTGTTTCTGTCTCTGGGGATCAGGCTGCAGCAGTGACCTCTGTTATTCCTTCTGTTTGAAGTATGCTTTACTTCCAAAGTATCATAATAAAACAGTTCATTATAAAACCTATTTTGCTTCTAGAACAATGGCAACTACTGGTTGCATGGGTTTCACATTTTTTTATGACAAAAGCATGTGCAGACAAAAAGCATTATAATTTTAAGCTGTAATTACTGCAGCAGATGTGTTCATCAAATATTTGTTTGAACACAAATTGACTTCCAGTCAATGCTAAATATTTTTCGCATTTGTATAGTGTACTCTTAATTTTTAGTGACTTTATTCGTTCCAATACTCACATGAAGTGCATCACTAACCTGTGATCTCCCTTCCTTCTGCAGAAGGGAATTTTTTTTATCGTATTTTAGGTAGCTGCCTCAAATTAAGAGTATTATATTGATGACGAGTCCAATGTTTCTAGCTGTCAGTTTACATTAGAATATATAAAACTGCTTAGCTCAGAATATGAGGACTGCCTGAAAGAGGACAAGATACTTTGGAAACTCTGACTTACTTAGTATCAAGTCCACCATCTTTCAATCCATTTTGTAAGCAATTAGAGTTAAAATCCCACTGAATATGAGGAAAAGGAGTTTGGGGGTGGGAGGATGTTATTGATTAGTAACTGACACTTTCTCAAAAATACTGCTTACAGAAGTTCCTTTGAATGTTCCTTTTCCTGTTATTTGAGCTGTTTAAATAGTTCCAGCAAACTTGAAGAGTTGAGGATATTGAACTAAGGGGAGACTGTGACTTTTTCAAACTTAACTTGGAGTATTTGAGGGGGTTGGCATATAAAATATCTTCCAAACTGTAGTCATCTAAGTGACTTTTCTACTTTTATCTGATAGAGTGCAAGGACTGATCATGTTGTTGAGATTGTGCATTCAAGAACTACATTTATCAAAAGATAATTTCCTTTCTCATTTTTAGACTTTCAGGAACCATATGCTGTAGTTGTTCTCTTAGAAAAGGACTTAGTACTGATTGATCTTGCACAAAATGGGTAAGAATCTGGTCTTGTTTCTTTAATGATTGGCTGCAGTGATCAGCCTGTTGTTCTTCTCTATAGCTGTTGAATCTACTGTATGCTCTGGACAGAGAGGTATTGAAATTTTCAGTATTAAATACAAGGTTTCTCCAGCAGAACTCAAAATCTTTAGAGGTTCTTGAGTTAATATGTAGTAGCTTAGTAGAATGTTATGCAACTTCTTCCAGGCTTGATTTACAACAGAAGTTACATCATAGATCACTGCTTCTTTTTAATTATCACAGTTTAATTTGAAGTTGCTTCCTTAGTGCTATGAGGGGAGCTTGGAATTTTGGGGAAGGAAGAATGGGGGAACAACTGTTTAGAATAAGCCAGGGAATTTTGGCTGACACTGAGTGGTGTTGTCATAACATAAATATTTGTTGTTTTATTAACAAATTAATTGCTGTCTTTAAGCAATAAAGTAACTCAATACTGTTATAATAAATATCATGTACATAAAATTAGAATGGTAATGTGTACTCCCTGGCTTACTACTGTAGTAAGAACTTGTTTAAATGTAGTATACTGTTAAAGTTTTCACAACTAATACTTGCCAAATGCTTTTTGAGTCTTTTTTACCTTATCAGTTTAACAGTCAGTATAACCTTAGATGGTGGTTAAAAATTTTGGATCCTATGATTTTTTTAAGGGTTTTGAAATTTGTTAGACAGTAACAATTAACTATTAAGAGATTGGTAGTAGAGTAACCAGATGGCAAAGATCCTTGTAGTATTCCTGATTTAAAGTCAACAATGGTCAAGGAAGGAAAAAAAAAATCATTGTGAATAACATCCTTCTAGGGCAAAACAAAAACTTGTAAATATGTATATTCAAAGTCAGTGGCGATACCTTAGATAATGAAAACTGTCAGATTTGGAAGATCATCAATTTTACTGACCAGTTTCATTTAGATTTTCCCAGTGTTACATGGCTATATGCTTGTATGCAAAACTTGTTGCATTAAGCTTCCAATGATCATATATTGAAAGATTAATTTTAAAAAAAATTGAGCTTGAAATAAAAAGGATTGTACAAGGCTTTTTTCTTAAGCAAAATAGCTTGCAGTGCCTGAAATTTGTAGTTATGTTAAGACTTGTTCCATATTATGTTAAAAAATCTTCAGCAGTTTAGTTTTTTTGTCTTTGTTATGATCGACTTGCAAAGAATTAATTACTTCACACCTGAAAAAAAGCAACAAAATGATAGTTTTGCTACATGAGGTTTCATTTTGCCCTGTATTGTTATATGCATTTGTCATTCTTTGTTAAAAAAAAGCCTCTCTTTCTTTCAAATTTTAGAATATTGATTTAGCTTTCCAGATAGCTTCTCAAACCATCTAAAGGAAAAATTAGCAACAACAACATTTTGCATAACAGTAACTTACTACAGAGCTGTCTCCTTTTTCACCTTTCAACAAACAAAGGAAAAAAAAAAAAAAAAACACATATTCATAGTATGCATTTTTCTGGAGATAGATGTTCTTTTAAACAGAGATGTAGTTACCTCTATTATCATTAGTGGCTTTTTACCTTAAGGCTTTGTCACTTTTCTGATAGAGGTGGTGGTGGTGAGTATATGTGTGTGTGTGTTTGCTTCAAAATGTTGTTATTTATAGCTTTCAGGAAGTGATCTTGGAGTTGCAAGTAGGTTCTGAAATGTGCAGGACAATTTTCTGTTGAAGAACAGTATAATACTACAATGTGAGAAATTGAGTCTTTCTGTCTTTCTCCCTGGAAGAATAGACTAAAGACATAGAAGTAAATTCATAGCTTTATGTTACTACAATTAAGACTTGGTATCTTCAGTTTTCCCACAGGCTGTTAAAATAGTAAGCTTTTAAAAATTATAGGGAATAGCAGTGTTCTAGAAATATTCTAGAAATAACACAAACTTCAGGTTCTGTCTGGAGTAGTAAAGTAACTTGGGAGTGTACTGGATGAGCACTAATTTCCATAGGATATTGGATCATACTCTAATTTGATATGCATTTATTTTCATTTATAGAAAAAGCATGAAGACTTCATCTTTAGTATTTTACTTGTGTTCTAAATAATAATTCCTAGATTAACAGTCTTCGCCTTTCACCCATTAAAGGTACCCTATATTTGAGAATCCCTATCCTTTGACTATACATGAATCTCCAGTTACCTGTTGTGAATATTTTGCTGATTGTCCTGTGGACCTCATACCTGCACTCTATTCAGTTGGCGCTCGACAGAAACGTCAAGGTTACAGTAAGAAGGTACAACACCTAATACACACGTATTTGAAATACTGAAAATCAGCAGCTTTAAAAAACAGGAGTGGCCATTCTAAGTTGAAAGCTCCATCTGATTCCTTATCCTGCATTTGACAATGGCTATTAGCAAGTGTCTAGGGAGAATATAACATATGTCCAGGCTGTAGTCATTCTTTCCTGCTGTGCTCCATTCATTACGGTATCCAGCAAAGGGACTTCCTGGAGTAGGGGTGGTGTTCATAGCCCTTGTTGATTTTTGATTTTATTTTTTTTTCTTCTTTTTCAATAGATAGGTCTAGTTACTTTTTTGAAGTCATGTGAAATACTGGAATCTGCAGTAATTTCAGTGGCTTAACATTGCACTGTATAATATTTTCTTCCTCAGTGTATTTGTTAATCTTCTAGGAATGGCCTATCAGTGGAGGCAACTGGGGTTTGATCACACAGAGCTATCCAGAGATAATTATTACAGGGTAAGTGACATCATAATAGTGGTAATAACTTCCTTATCTGCTTAAGTAGAAGTGGGAATATTTTGTTTGCGAAAACAATATTCTAAGAGTGGTTTGAATGATTTAAGAAATTTCATTCTCCAGAAAAGTCATTTGCATAATCTGCTTGAGATGTTAACTAGAAAGTAAAGGAAAATGTGGAAGAGAAAGTAGGAACAAAATGACAGCGGGTGTTTTACAGGGATTGTAATGATGATCACGTGGTGTTGTGATCGCTTGCTATCAGGGTATCCTGGATGAAGCTTCTCTTATTATTTAATGTGTGGAAAATAGTACAGTAGTGTTTTAAAGCGAAAGAAATTCATTACATACTTATTGAATTCATTTCTCAAAGAGAAGCCAAATTTTTTACTTCAAAAGGGACCAAACACTAATATCTATTTTGATCTCTTTTGAGACTGACCCTTCTAATGGTACTCTAAGGACCATAAATAAAAGTTAATTTATAATCTTGCAGTGCATCATTGAAAGTGAGAGCACTACTAAAGCTTATTTTAAACAGCCCATTAGCCCTAATGAGGATTATTCTCGCTATATACTACACATTGTAGAGACTGAGACAATTTTGAAAAAATCTAGTCATCTGATTCTCAATTTCAAGGATAAATAAACAAGTTAGGTGACTCATTTACACTGAAATACAGTATATTTAGGCATCTCCCTTACAAGTGTCACTGCAGATAAAGGGCATCTTTTAAGAAGCATGTGTTATGGTATACGTAACTGTTTGTGGGTAATGCAGGTAACTGAATTCAGCTTTTTAATCCGATAAATTAGTATAGTGGAATTTCAGGGAGTTAGCATCCGAATGTTTTGGTTTTTTTTTTTTAATTACTTCTCCCCAGAGTAGTTGGGGTATGTGTTTATATAATACTAGCTTCCATAAATAGTGAATAGTGTCACTAAGAATACTAATAAAAATATTAGACATATCTCTTCTAATCAGTAGCAAAGAGGTCTAACACTTCAACTAACCATTTTACTATCTGATTAATTTTTTTATATTTCATAGGCATGCTGATGGGTCAATCAAGTTTTGGGATGCCTCAGCAAGTAAGTGTTTTCAGTAGAGATGTTTTTTTCCTGTGCAATAGGAGTTTTCTAAACTTACTGATTTTTCTAATGGAATGTAATTGCAGGCTAGTTATCTACATTATTTCCTGCCTCATGTAGAGTCAGTACCTCCACAGGAAAATTTAATTTAAAACTAACATTATTAGTTAATTTGTTTCACTATTTTTATCACTTCAGTGAAAATTCACTGGTTGTCCAAGGGCCAGCTAAGGATGGAAGAGTTATAAAACTTTTTTTAGAAGCATCTTTAGAAGCACATTATTGAGCATAGATACATGACAGGCAAATGCATTACTTAGTACAATTGAATTTTCATGTGTTACTTCTGTCTTTTTAGATGGGAGAGAGGCATATGTTTATAAGACATCAGCTCCCCATAAATTACAGTATCTAAAAATGATAATTGGAACTGGTAGTAATTTGTACTAATGAAATGATCTAGGCATTTGTAAAGAAAAGTAGAACATGAAGTAAAATAAAGACACACTGCTCCTGTGGAACACTGAACAGGCTTGAAGTGTCTGATACTTTTTTACGTTTTTCTTCAGTTAAAGGGTCAATTTTATCTGATGGTCTACACAGCTAACAGTGAAAAATGCAGTAAGATCTCTAATTAGAAAAGGCTACACAAATTGAGATGTTTTAATTAATCTGGTTCTGACTAACCTTACCCTTAGTACTTAAAAGCTGTCTGAAGCATTCTTGGAATCATTATCAGTTGTCTTTGAACACTTCTGGAAGACTGGTGAGACTCCAAAATGCTAAGGCGTGTGTGGGTGTGGGAAGGAACAGATGCGATGTATATGTTTAAAAACTGGGAGGAGGTGTATTCAGAGAGAGATTTAGAGATCTTTAATTTTACTTTTNGTGTGCTTAAAAACTCTATTCAGCATAGATCTGACAAAAGGCGATTCTGTTAAAGACCTTGAGTTTCTTGCTGAAACAGATAAATAAACCTGTTAAGGGTGAAACTGCAAGTGTCTGAAACATAGAAATGTCTGGGTTGGAAGGGACCTCTAGAGGTCATCTAGTCCAACGCCCCTGCTAAAGCAGAATTACCTAGAGCACATTACACAGGATTGTATGTCTGTGAAGTTTGAAAGCAAGACCTAAGCAGTTGAAATAAAATGTAAGAAAGTTGCACAATAAAAAAAAAAAAATTGAGTAAGTGGGAATATCTGTAAAAATCAGTGTGAACCAATTATTTCACAATTGTAACCTGTGACAAGGCCTCACTAGAACAGTTCAGGAAACACTATCAAGAAAAATGTGGACTCATCAGAGAGCAGCACTTTTGAATGATCAGACTGGGGCTGTTAAGTCTGAGAACACAGGTGGGAGGCCATGGATTTGAAACACTAAAGAGAAAGGAAGGAGCTTCCCTTTCTCTCTTATAGGCAGGCTTAAGCTGTGAGTATGGCATGTGTAACTAGATGTTACTGTTATAAAGAGATCCCCAAGTATAGTTAAGCCTTGAGAATCTGTGAGGCCTTAATTTATAACTGAAGCTTGATGTATATCACTTAGGAAAAGTGTTAGCGTGGTTGTTGTGGTTTTTCTGGTTATTAGTTTGGGGCATATTTTGGTTGTTGTTTGTTTTTTTTTTTAGTTAGGGGTTTTATTTTGTTTTTTTTATAGTATATGATCTTGCATTGGGCAAGTTGTGCACTGCACAGGCAGAGTCAACACAGATTCAGTGCTTCTACTTTGCCCTCTTCTGTTGAATATAGTCACTTTACAAAGAGAAGCTTCTAAATAAAAAAACTTTAAACTAATTTTTCTCTCTTCTCCTTTCTTCCTAGTAACACTGCAAGTACTATATAAGCTAAAAACAGCCAAAGTATTTGAAAAATCACGGAATAAAGATGACAGGCCAAACACAGATATAGTAGATGAAGATCCATATGCTATTCAGATCATCTCATGGTGTCCAGAAAGTAGAATGCTGTGCATAGCTGGAGTTTCTGCACATGTCATTATTTACAGGTTCAGCAAGCAGGAAGTGACAACAGAAGTCATTCCGGTAATTAATAGAACCACTTTTTAACTTCGTAGGATTTAGCCATCGTGAGACTGTTGTAGCAATTTCCCTTTTAATTGTATTTGATTAGAGAAGTGGATGGAAACAATTGCATTAAAATGGAGAGAAGTATATTTGTGGAGGAAAAATACTAAATTGTGAAATTCAGCAGAAGTGAAAATTGCACACCAAGATTTCAGGTTTTCTTTTTTTCAGGTTTTACAGTTAATAATGTTTCTTTGTTCTGTCTATCAAAGCAAATAGTAGATCAAAACTTGTCTGAATTAAAGGTAAAATGGAAACAGAAGTGAATGAGATGTGGAGCTGAGGCTTTTCAAAGTTTTAGGCAGTTGATTCATTGTTGTTTTTTTTCCTTGAGTCCTAATAATTACCATGTGTCTTAGCAAAAATTCTGCAGTATGCGGAGTTAGAGTAGAAGTGTGCCAGACACGTCCGAAGATCTATTGAGGACATTGCCCTGTCATTTTTAAGATACAGTGACGATTTCTAGTAGAGTATGAGAAGTGCTTTGTTAAATCAGACACACATGCAACTTTACTTACTTGAATGAATGAGCTGAGAGCTAACTCAAAGCCATTTGATTATAAAATGTTGTATGTTCTAAGGAAAGTGTCATTTTAATGTACTTGTGTTTTTCTTCTCCCCTTACTCCTATGTCCCCTCCTCTTGTTCTGCCCCTTTCATATAAGTTTCAGTTTAAGCAGGTGAGGCATTTTTTTTTCTTCTGATGTTTACTTATGTTCAAGTACATTCCCTTCTGGGGGCATGATATTTTACAAATCAGCCCGTAGCAAACTTCTCTTCAGTATTAGGAAAGCTTAAAAAATACTGTTTTGTTCTTTGTTTCATTCCATGAGTTAAGTTCTACTTTGCAGATACTGAGAATAAAACAGCAGAAAACTTCCTTTACACTGTTATGACTAATACCAATATTGTTATAAATCCAGACAAAGGAAATCTGAAATGATGGTGTTTAAAACTTATGATCTAGTTCAGTGCAGCACCAAATACTGAACTAAGACTTTTGTGTACAGTGCTATATTAATATAAAATGTAACTGTCAATATGCCTTCATCTCTTCTTAATTTTAGCATTTCTGAACTTCATAACCAAGTCATCTTCATAACAGAGAATTTATGTGTATGGAATAATGAAATGAGTCTTGTATCCAGGATTTAATTTCTTTCCAATATTTAGCATCAAATTTTTAAATCTGTAGCTATCTTATGATTTTCAGTCTGCACTAGTTGGTATGACACTAGTACTGAAGACTGCATATATATATTTAGGCTGCATTGTTTATTAAACGACTGATATCTTTTAAAAAATGGAAAAGTCCTTGATGTCACTTATTACTAGGATCTTCAGTTGCCCTTCATTTATTTCATACGTCATTTTTTGAAAAGCAGAGTTTACTGATTTTTTTTTTTCTTTCATTTACAGATGCTTGAAGTACGTCTTTTATATGAAATAAATGATATTGAATCTCCAGATGGTGAGCAAGTACCACCTTTACCAACTCCAGGCACAGGTTCCAATCCTCAATCCATTGTTCCCCAGTCTCATCCATCTACTAGTAGCAGTTCGTCTGATGGACTTCGTGATAATGTCCCATGTTTAAAGTAAGAACATTGTTATTGTGAAATTTTCCAAGAATGTGATGAAAATAACTCTTAAGACACATGAAAATGTTTTTTTTTGTAGAGCAATGTTTTAGAAATCTGTTTTTAGAATATCTGTAATAGAGTTCTGATTTAAGAAATTAATATTGCAGTCTTAGTTTCCTTAAAATTCTTAAGCAGATTCTAAAAATAAAATAAATAAATAAAAAAAAAACTAAAAATTCTTACCTTATGACTGCTGCCTGCTTTAGGAAACTTTGGCATAAATGTTAGTATATTATAGATGCTCGTGCTTTAGAGCAAACATTTCAAAGTAACTGTGTTGCTGCTCATGAAAATCTTGTTTTCCATTGAAACAAATAAGCAACTTACTCTTGTGGCTCTCCTGAACTTTAGGCCAAGTATGTCTCAATAGATTTCACATGTTAGTTTTCCAGAGCCTTCTCTTTAGAGACAATGTTTGTTTGGTTTTTTTCCTACCCTATCAGCATATTATACCATATCATATTATACACAGTGTTTCTGTTTCCCTTGCCAGTACCCTTCATCTGCACCCCTCACACCCTTTTGTTGTTCTAAATCAGAGTTATTTTGGGGAACTCTGAAAAGAATAGGTAACACCTTCCTTTTTTAGACATTGAACATCTTTATCTATTCAAGTCCCTTACTCTGAAGAGAGGAGGAATGAAGTATTTGTGATTATTGCTCAATTAACTTTCTTTTAGGTAAGAAATCAAAAAGGCCCTTGAACTGAATGACCAGTTCCAGTGTGGGTTTTTTTCTGGTTGCTTTTATGTGTTTGTGTTGACCTTTTTTTTGCAATTTTCCAGCTTTCTGATGTCCATTGTGGTGTAGAACTTAATGAATTCAGAGCCCATAAGAAAAAAAAGGACTGTGGAGAGTCAGAGATACCATGTTTTGTTTACTTTGCAGAGTTAAAAATTCTCCTCTCAAGCAGTCTCCAGGATACCAAATTGAGCTAGTTATCCAGCTAGTGTGGGTGAGTGGAGAACCTCCTCAGCAGATAACCAGCTTAGCAGTCAACTCAGCATACGGCCTGTGAGTATATTCTACACACTTTTTTTCATTATTCTGTTAAGTGGCTTAAAATTATCTATTAAAAATGAAGTCTCCATGTGTATTCCCATGAGCTGCACAGCAACACGAGAGGCAGTCAGTCTGCTGTGCCTAAAAGATGATTCTTTTTGGGTCATGGCAGATCCTCACAATGCTAACATGGAAAAAAAAAAAAAAGTATAAAAAAACCCAAACAACAACATTGCTTTTCCTCACCTAGCACTATATGTCTAATGTGTGTCATTTAAGGCTATCTGTAGTACAATGATGCTGATCTGTTCTACTTTGGTGTCACATGTTTTTACATGAGAAAAATGGAACAACACTGCATTCTAAAATAGTCATTTATAAATATGTGTAATTTGGGTAATTCACAAAAATTAGGAAGTCTTAAAACACTGACCAGCAACAAAGACGTATATAAAACTTTACCACTATTTGATTAGCACTATCTTTCCTTACACTTCTTTTTCCAGAGTAGTTTTTGGAAACTGTAATGGTATTGCCATGGTTGATTACCTTCAGAAGACAGTGCTCTTGAATCTAGGCACTATTGAACTATATGGCTCCAATGATCCTTATCGCAGGGAACCACGATCTCCCCGAAAAACTCGACAACCATCTGGAGGTAAGTAACCCAAAGCTTGTTTTAACCAACTGTGCCTTTCTCCTGAGCTCATCTAGGCTATTAGTGGGTATTCTTTGAATATAAGCATACTTTTCTCCATTGGGGTGTCATCCTTTCTTCTTGATCTGTCCGGAATGTCACTACTGCAGGTTTGTTACTTCATGTTTTCTTTAAAACTGGAATCTAGTGATGCTTGATATCATTTTGCAGTGTAATGGGTTTTTTTTGTTTGTTTTTGCTTTGGGGTTTTTTTGGTTGTTGGTTTGTTTTTTTTTTGGTTGGTTTGTTCGGGTTTTTTTGGTGTTTGTTTTTTTTTCTTAGAAAAAGCAGATGGGAAGACACTATCTCTGTGAACAGAGACAGCTATAAATGTCCATTGGATTTATGCAGTTTACAAGACTTTTATCTTAATGAAACAACATGAAGTAGTGAAAGTAACTTGGTATTTCTGATAAAACTAGTACCTATATCACCTGGTAGTATAAACCTGTTAATGTTTGCAGATAGTGAATGTATCTGCTGGTACCTTTTGGCTTCCTATTTTAAACTTGGACTAGAAATGTCCCTGATAATTTAAGCATATTAAGTTAAATAAATAGTTTTAAAAAAGGACTTTGATTTTCAAATACACTGAAGAAGGGTGTTCCTTTACAGCTGAGGAGAAAAGTGACTTTTCAGTCAATATAACAAGCTTTTTATTTGCAAAAGGAAAGTTTAGTACTTCTTAACTTTCCCCTCCTCATTATGTAGTGGATACTTTCCAAATTAATTTGGAAATTATAACCATTGCCACCGCTGCCCCAAATGATTGGGTTTTTGATAGGAAATAAACTGTTCAGAAAACTTCATGCTCTAGTGTTGGTTGCTTTATTTTAAGAGATATAGAATAAACTACTGGTAAGCTCTGTGGGTAAAATTTTATTCAAACTGAAATGGATGCTCTAAATTATATTATAGTCAGTCACTGATTTGGGAAAGGCCCAGTTAGCACTAGACCAGTTTCCTCAGTTGAAATAAGCTGACATTAAGATAAAGCAGAATATACACGATTGGTCTCCTGTTAGTTAAAATCTTTTCTTCTAATAAATAAAAACTTTATTTCTTTTAAAAATCTCTTCTTTTAGTATCTTTACTAGCTAACTGTTAGTTCCTCTTGGGAGTAAGGGGCTTAAATTCTGCTTCATACATTTAGACTATAAACTGCCTTTTGGAGTGTTAAACATAACTTGCTTTGTGTTCTTTTAATTTATTGGATCTGCATAACTTGGAGTTACAACTGTCTCCAAAGTGTTTGTGAATGTAGTCCTTTTCACTCATGAGTATAACTCTTAGATGAAATCATTTTTCATCTTGCATTTTATTAGTAGCGATCTGCATGGCACAAGCATTTTACAAATGTGGTTGTACAAGTTGTTCTGCTGGCTTTTCCGTCTCAAATGTACTGTTAGTATCTCCGTCTTTCCTTTTCTCATTGCTTCACAAAGGTATGCTGAGTGTGGCTTCTTGCATGTGCGGCCTTTCTAACTTATATTCAGAGTCTGTGAAAAAGCTTCGCACCTCTCATATAAGTAAGTCATCTCATGGCAATGAAGTATTTTTGAATATCTGAATTTAATTTTTTTTTTGACTAGTGCATTCATCATAAATATTTTTGTTAGTCCATTTGAAGTATTTGTTTTACTTTTAGAAACTGATTTTAATCCATCATATATCTATTGTATTTCTTGTTCATGGTGTCTTAGAAAGAAATTTGAGGGGAAAAAAAAGCAACCACAGTAGTCTCTGTATTTTGTGCTTTTAAATAAATGCCTCCTTTTGATTTTGGTGTTTTTACTGGAAGTTACTGATGTCTACAGAGAAGTCGTCTTGCTTGCCAGACTCCAGTGTTGTTTTGAGATCTGCGGCTAGAAGCTTTCCCTGCTTGGTCCCCTTTCTGGCAGAAAAAGCTTTTGAACTCTAGTATTAGATTATTATTATTTTCACTATTAATATTTAATGTCCTAAAAGACAGTGGTTTGCCTGTTACCAATAAAAATTTACATCTACAAAGATCTTTTTCGTAGGGGTTAAGAGTGGAGATGTTTGTCTTCCACAGCCCTCTGAGGTTTTCAAGCAGTTTTGAAGTTCAGGCACCTGTGTGAGTTACTTTTGCTTACAAAACAAAATGTTTGTGGTTCAATTATGTTAATTCTATTTTTTTTTTTTCCTTCTGAACAAGAAAAAAGAAATACACTTGGCTCAATAACCAAATACTGTTTTCTGTACAGCATTCCATCCTCTTCTGACAAGGGAAAAATAGAGATAGGCATAAAAGAAATGTTTCCGCCTTAAGTTGATAGAGAATTGATAAGCAGGATCTGCCCCTGATTTATTATTGTGAAGGGAAGCAAAGACAAGCACAAGACCCAAAACTTTTCTGAAACATTCTCTGTTACGCAGACACTTCATAGGTTTTGCCCAAGGATTCGTCCTTCCTCATTAAGAGCCCTGCAATTCTATTGTTCCAGCATAAAATATGTATTTAATATATCACCAGTAGCTGCTGACCTATAATTTAGTACATGGCACGTTCTAAATCAACCAATTGAAAATTAAAAAAAAAATTTAAGTTCATAGAGTAAGAGCTGTGTAACTTCTAAAATATGAATAGAAACGCGAGATTTTTCCCTTCCTTTGTGTTGCAAGAATGTGATGTGTGTTTCTGTCATCTTATTTTTTTCTACTCAGAAAAGAAATTCAGATTCCCGTCTTAAAGCAGCACCTATTTAGAGACAAGGCTCTCTACACTAGCTAGACTGTAAACTGTTATTTCAGGCTAGCTCAACAGATACAAGCTCCCAGTTGAGATCGTGTTTGGGAATTTATCAGTGATTCATACCAGGTATATTACTCACATGTTTTTGGCTGGCAATTTTGTGAAGCATGCAGTATGTGTGTTTTGTGAAGGCCTGCTGGACAGCATCGTCAGGTGCTTGTCTAAGATAAAGACAAAGTCAACCTTTGCCTTCGGATCATAATAGTGGGGGGCAAAAAAAAACAAAACAACTTTGGCCATGTGTCAAAAGACATAAAATGTGTAAGTAAAAGCTTTACAGTGTGATGAAAACTCTATACACAGTGGAGACTTACAGTTTGGAGAACTTTGATGTACTATTTGCTAAATATGACAGGAACCATTAAGAATATCAAAATTACTTAAAAAAAAGTAATTTTATGGCTAGACACAAAAACTTATAGAGAGCAGTTATTTTTCCTTGCTTAGTTACATGGAGTTCATATAGGACACCAGTCTTTTTTTGCAACTTAATTTTGGTGGAAGTTAGAAGATGTAAAGTTATTTATAAAAAGTTGTGTTACACTGTATTTGTTTAGGAGTTAGTATTTCTTAGCTCTGCTAGAAGCAGTTCAGGATCCTGACAAACTAGGAGGTGTCCTTGCATGCCTGTGACTTTTTCTTATACTTGAAAAAGCCTTTTTTAATGTAATCTGCAAGGGATTCAGAACTAGGCTTGAGCTAAACCTGAAGAAAATGCATGCCTAAAACTCTTCTGCAGTTGTGTTTTCTGGTTTTCCCTTTCTCCTTGACCTGGATCTGGACATGAACTATTTGAAATTTTAGCTTAGATGCCAGCTAAACCGGATATCAGCTGTGGCTATGCCAAGTCCAGAACTGAATCAGGAGAAGTGACTGGCTTTGGCAACTTTTTTTTTTACAGTTTTTAACATTAATTGTTTTCAGTCCTAACCTTTATATCTTTATATCAAGCTAGATCTAGTAATTTTTAATTAAGCTGTTTTCCAGTCAAGTTGTGGTTTCTTGAGAGAGATATCTGTCTAAAGCTTATGTGAAAAAATGACAAATGTCTCATGATATTTAATTTACACTTCAGTTAATTTCAGCTGTAATTCTGTGGAGTTATTAGTGCAGCATGGTAATTTTTTGTCTTCAATGACATTTGATTAATTTTTTGTTTGCTTGTTTTGGGGAGTTTCAAATTTCTTCTAGTTTGGTAAAATAAGCTAAAAGCCTATTAGAAGGTCACTTTTCCATATATTTCAGCAGGCTGTATTCTTTTCAGTCCTGAATCACAAATTCTTGGATCAATTCACCGTTGTAATCCTGAACAACTTGCACATATGCTGCAAGCCCCAAACCAGAGAACTTTTTCCAGGAGGGCTATGTTACTGCCAGTGCACACACTGCTTCTGTCAGGGTACCTGGAGTTTCAAGATGAACAGCAGTAAAAATTTAAAACCAGTTTCTTCTTCGCATTGGTTGTGGACAGACCCTTATAGTTTACAGACTTAACTCAGATCATTCTTGTTGTTCTCTGCTTAGATTAATTACTAATAGTCATAAGTAAAATTATTTTTAATTTATTCTAGTGCCTTCTTTCTCTTAAAAGATAGCAGGGATGGCCATCCTTAGATTT
Source organism: Chloroceryle aenea (assembly GCA_013399075.1). Classification (NCBI taxonomy): domain Eukaryota; kingdom Metazoa; phylum Chordata; class Aves; order Coraciiformes; family Cerylidae; genus Chloroceryle; species Chloroceryle aenea. Next base: position 118,502 of record VWZY01005391.1, read on the forward strand.
CCAAGGTTTGTGTCATTATTATTGTCAAAAAGCACACTTGCCCCACTTAGTGAGATAAATCTTACTTAATGCCTAAAACTGGTGAATATGTTTATGATGAGAGAATATTTTGGAGGTGTTCTGTTGGATCAATTCATCCATGTTACTCATTAAGATGTATATTAAACGAATCAGAGCCTCAAGACATCTTACAAACAAATCAAGTGTGAAGGTGTGTGACTTCGTTCTTTGCTAAAGACTATCCCTGTCATTGCAGGAATTTTCATAGGAAAGCTAATTAAGTTAAACTAGGAAGTTACTCTTCTTCTGAATATAAAGAATTAAAATATATATGCAAAAGAGGAAATTAAGTTCCTGAACTGCATGTTTGGATTTGTTCAGCTTGGCTCCTGTGGGATCATGATCTAGAAACACAACAATTTCTAAAAGCACATAACAGGTTTGTCCTCCCAGCACTGCTGCTGTCTTAAACTTGTATTGCTTGTTGGGAGAGCAGCACCTGGATTTGTTAAAAAAAAATTTTTTTTGCACAGTTCTGTCTAGTAGTACAAAACATTTAGGCTCCCATGCATCTTTAAAACTCTAGTGCTTTCAGAGGTCAAATTGTAACTTATTAGAGAATATGCACAACAATTACCCCGCAGTGTCTATTGATTTACTGAGAGGTGGATAAACATAGTCTTTTTTTCTTCGTCTTGTGTAGTGGAAAGCTATAGCTTCCACTTTGGATTTCACCGTATGTTTTAGAATTGAAAACAGTTCCTGTACTATTAAGTGTAGGCTTAATCAAGTCTTAAGATTATTTGACAATTTCACATCAATCCTAGTCACTGACATTTGAGGTTCAAGCAATACATATTTTTAGTAATCTTTAGACTATTTTGCATAAATGAAACTGTGTGAATGCAACATTTTTAACATGTTCCACATTGATATGATATTCCAGGAGAAGTTGTTTTATCTTTAAATGATTAATGTCTGGTTTAGGATTTGGAAATTGTAAAGCTTCAATAGAGTAGTGCTGTTCCAGGTCTTTTTGTCTGTTAACAGATACATATAGATGCACTAGTGAATGCGTCATAGCTAGCCAGGCTTTGCATGTGCAAGCCCTTGTTGCCTTAGCCATTACCATTACACCTATCAAGCTTTTTGACTATTTGAAATATTTGTGTGCATACAAACCCTTTCATATCAATAATTTTTTTTTAATTGTTACTGTTAAGTATTATATGCTTATTTGGATTAGTGTCACATCATGAAACTTCTGAAGGAGACCTTTAGAAACATAAAGGTGCATTGCTATCCTTAAAATATTAATAAAATTTACTTCTCTTAATCATGGGCAGTCTTGAAAGCAATTTCTTGTCAAAAAGGAAAATAGAAAAATTCCTTTTATACTTCTAGTTAGTGCTATGGAATATTTAGGACCCTTATGAGGCAAGTTGTATCTTGAGCATCTGATTATGAAAACCTATGCTTTTTTCCTTTGCTGGAATGGAAGGAATCAGCTCTGAAATGTTAACATACTGCAGTTGTTCAGATGATCAGATTTGATGATCTAAGGATTTAGTGAAATTACTCTGAACAAGGAAGAAAACTTTTGTAAGCCCTTTAGAGCCTAAATTCTGTGAGTGACATCAGGAAGGACTTTTGCTGAAAAACAAACTTGACAATGCAACAGTAAATAAAAAGGTTATCACTTTCAGTGAGAAAATACTTTGAAAAAAGGCACTGTAGTTTCATATATCATACTACACACGTGTCTGTAATCTTTAAAATTGCAAAAGAAAGTCAGATTAAAGACAGTTGCATTTTTAGTTAAGATTTTTTCAAAAGCGGTTACATTTGTACTTACAGTATGCAAATAATTAACTGTCCTGATCAGTCCAGCTTGCTGAAAATATGGTGGTCCACTGAAATTTAATGAGGAAGTGTATTTTACAAAGAAAATGTGTAGTAAGAAGTGACTCTGCAGTCAGTGTGAATAATATCCAAATTAAAGTATTGTGTAACATATCACAACTGGCTGGTTAATAGCTAATAAGAAATGAAATTCGTAACAGCAGTGGAAGAAGGGATGAAATAGCAGCTGTATTTATTATACACTGGTTTTGTGTTCCAGCAGGTCTTTGTGATATTAATGAAGGTACAGTGGTGCCAGAAGACCGCTGCAAGTCACCCACTTCAGGTAATCAAAACTTTTTCTGATGTTCATTTTACTTGCCCAGAAGACATCAGACACTTCCTTAAGTTAACACTTTGTAGTTAATTAACTAAATTAACTATATAAAACTTGGTGTCTTCTCACAAGCAGTTCTGAGCTGTCATACTTCGCTGCGTTGCACAACTGCATTTTTAAAACGAGTGATTTAAGAGATGTAATAGAAATATGTCATAAAGATGAGTGAGAAGAGATACTCTGAAATATTTATGCTTCAGGAAACATACTGCACGATGGAGTTTTGAAACATTGATAAGAGATGCACAAATGCCTATAATAGTTCATGTGATTCTGTTTCAGAGTCCTCAAGTGGTAAAGATTATTTCTGTAAAAAGGGCTAGTTCTGCTTCCTTAAATTGGTAAATTACTATTTTTCTGTGGAATCAGAGGTCTTCAGAAACTGACATCCTTAAGAATTAAGAGTTCCCTCCTTAACACTCCCCCTGCTTTTTCCATTTTTAGTTGACACTCATGTACTTGAAAAATGTTAATGAAAGCTTCAGCAATATGTGTACGCTGTAGTATTTGTTTAATATTGGCTAGTTGAGGCTAGAGCCATGTAAATAATAGTGCACATCAAGTATTCAAGATGAGTATTTCATGTAATAGCTAAAATTTGTTGTTCACTATTGCTCTCAGAACTTTTAGAGTAATATGTCACTTTCATTCAAAACTGCACTCAGACTCTACTCAAGGACAGAATTGCAGCTTTACTCAAGTACTAAAGTAGAATGTGCACTCTTTGCAATATAGTGCAAAAGGATAATCAGCATAGGGATCTAAAAATGGCTTATTTTTCTACTGTAGCCTGTACCTTTCAAAGCCAATTTTAAAGCAAATCAAAATATACTATTTGTAGTTCCAGTAGAAATTTTAACATAAATTTTAATTTCTGATTTGACAACTACTGTCATTCGATGTTAATTTGAAATTTTGTAAAACTCATTTAGATCAATCAATGTCATTTTCCTTTTGCTAACCCTTTCTTAGAGTAAATTAGATTTATTTATAATCAAAGCAATAGTTGGTTGGAAATGTTAACTAATTCTTAACTGAAGATGTGATTTCATTACAAACCTGTATAATGCTAAGTATTGGCATGCTTAAGTTGTTAACTTCATCATTTTTAATGGAAGTGTTTTTTGTGGTGTTTAGAGTAGATCTTTTCTATTTAGTTCTATTTTAGCTTCATTTACTTAGGTTTGGTTTAAGTTTTGTACCTTGGATGGGCAAGAGCACAAGACTGAAAAGAAGCTTGAAAATGGCTTTCAGTTTTTGGAGAGCCAAGAGTGCACATTTTGGAGAAATCAGCTACACAGTATTGGTGAGCTGGAGATGCAGGACAGAGGCCAGATTTAATTTCACTTCTTCCAGTCTGGTGGCTCTACATAAGAGGAAAATATACTAGGACAGAAAGCTTTCTCATTACTAGCTCTAAAATTGGAGGATGGGATTGGCAATTCAGTGCATTATTGCCTTTAACTATGACAATATAATCTGTAAAACGGACAACCCACTATTTGGGTTTAAGTCTATGTCTGGTCAAGTGGTTTAAATCTTCCACTACTTTCACCTTTCCATGCCAAAGTAAAGTAGAAGATACTTCTGTTAGACTTCCTCCTTTGGGTGGTTATATACCTGAGGAGACTGTGAAAGGGACTATCTGCCTCTGCAAGTTAGGAGAGTATCCTACAGGTTTAATAGTTTGAAAACTTGTTTATTGTTATGGCAGTGTTCTGTGAATTGTAATTGAGGTTCATCGTTGTGTCTGGAAGCATTATTAGGACAGCAATCTACTTGTTTACTATAAACCTTTCATTCAGTGAGGGAAATATTTCTAGCAATAAACTCACTGCACGGTGCAACACTTTACCTTGCATTTATTATGGTTTTGGTTAATCTCAGCATAGCAGGATTCCTGTCCTGCCAAAATATTTGGGACTTTATGTAGTATATCTACAGAGAATAACAGTATCGTTATTTGATATTTTAGTTTATCTTTGTCTTCCTTATGCTCAAAGCTTGTATAAATAACACTAGTTGTGTGTCAGAGATCTATGTTTGTATATCCATTTCGTTCTGTCTTCACTCATAGGTTCTGGTTCACCAAACAATTCTGATGATGATCAAAAAATGAATAATTTTATAGAAAAGGGTACAGTATTTTTCTTTTCTATAGTATTATTTTTCTTCAGTTCCTTTGATACACTTAGATTGATTTTTTTTTTATTAAAATATTATTTACAGTGAAGACCAAAAGCAGAAAGTTTTCCAAGATGGTAGCCAATGACATAGGTAGGAACTAGAAAAATTCTACTCTGTTCCTAACTCAGTGCCTTCTTCTGTGCAACACTAACCCAGCAGAAGGAAAAAAAAAATCAAATTTCAATATCTTAATAATTTTCATTCTTCATGCTAATTGGTAATTATGTGGGCTTCTTCTGTACTAAATACACTGGGCATAATAATTTCTAAATCAAGGATAGTGGTGTTTAAATTCTCTGATTTTTTACAATTGCACTTCTCTATTTTCTGCATGGGTAAAATTCTAATCTGTACTAAGAGTTCAGTCTATGCAGGTCACAACATTATTCCACCTTTTGCAGAGGGCGCACTCTCTTTGAGAACATGTGACTGATTTAATTTCTTTTTATGCTCATTTATAGCCATATGGTCAGATTTCCATATGACTATGGTCAAGATAGAGGTAGTACAATTTTTTTATTTAACCATCTGGAAGAGGACTTGGTCATATGTAAGTACATTCCATTACTGTTGCAGAACTGTACTTATTTATTCTGCATCTGGCAGTGACATCATAACCTGCCAGCTTGTGTCTTAACAATTGCTCCTTGGAATATGTTGTATGCAGGAAGATTTAACCCTTTTATGATTGGAATGGAAATTAACTCTGCTTCTGATGACTGGGTCATTAAGTAAGTGAAGACAAGAGGCCATATGATTTCTTTTTGGGAAACGGACTTTTCTTCCTTAACTAGAACAGTTATTTTCAATATCGCTGTCTTAATGGTTCATTTTGTTTTTATGTTTAGTACATTTAGTGTATCACTGTAGGAAGAATTCATTTCATCTCTTCTGTCAGACCAAAAGGCTGAACTACTTTATATTGTAAAACTACTTGCTAAACTACTATTTCATAGGTTAAGACTAGGGAGGAAAAGATTACTTTTCCTTTAGTCTCTTTGATTTGCTGCTTGGCAATTTAACTTTTATCCTAAATCATTAAGCCCTTTCATCACAATTAAGTCATTAAGAAGGATCATTTAAAATTCAGTGAGATAAATGCAAGTATGATTAAATCATCTGTGGAATCTGAGGTACAGAATGAGGAAGCGCAAGAATATGCCCTCAGCTCAGTGCTGTGTTGAGCCCTTCTTGCAGCAATAACAGAAATGTTAGGGAAGATGGTTGCTGAAGCAGTGGAAGCCTGAATATAATTCAAGTAAATGTTTGTCAGTAATATATTATGTCAATCTGTAATTTAAACAATGGAGTAAAATTTACATGGGTATGGATTAATATGTTCTCCTCGACATAAATTCTTCTAACAAAAAAAAACCACAACACTTACTCGTGCATGTTACATCAATACCTGTTGGTGAGATAAGGTTTTCCCTTTTGTCCCAAAGCAGTGTCTTCCAAACTCAAGAGAACCTATCTTATGCAAAAAAACCATGGGTGGTTTGATGCTGTGCACTGAATGTTCGGGGTTTTTTAACTGCTGTTCTCTGTACCTTATCTGGCATGTTTACTCTGCATGGCTCTTTCTGAATTTACCTTCTAAGCTCTTCCACATAAGTAAAACATCTTTTCTGCATTAACAGTTACATAATTTTGCATTTCATTGTTTTAAACTGAATTGCCAACTGAATGTGAATGGACGATGACTTTTCTAAAATATGAGCGTCACTTACTGTCATTAACTTCACCATGTTGTATAAAATAAATTGTTTACCACCATGTTCACATGGATGAATTTGATCTATGTAGCATGGTTGTAGCTCTTTGCATTGCATATAGTGCAGTCAGTTCAAGTTCTTTCCATTCTTTGTCAATGTGTGAAATACAACCTGTCAATTGGATTGCAAACCAAAACAGGAATTATTTACACTGATAATTTCATTTGCTGTTAATGTCACTCCTCTGTGTGGTGTTGTTTTTTGTGTTTGTTTGCAATTTTTTGTTTTCACATGGGAACAGTCAGTAAGGGAATACTGCTTGCAAAGTGAGAAGCAATTTCATTTCAGTGATAGGGCTGTAAGGTGATAGTATAATGCATGTACATTTAGAAATTTGAAGCTCTTGTTAATTTGATCACTTTATGGAAACTTATGTGGAGACTTCTTAATTTCTAGATATTTCTATCAATTCTATTAGTGTCCGTATCAGACAAGGATTCTTTTTTCATTAAAGATTCAAAAGCAACTTAAGACTGCAACAATAATATAAATAAAACAAACTGTAAATGCTTCATGTACCAGTGTTTCAGCCTTGCATGTATGCTGTGATGATCAGTTGGTCTTCTGATTTGGTGGTGGTTTTTCTGTTTGGTTGGGTTTTTGTTTGGTTGGGTTTGGTTTGGTTTTTTGTTTTAAATACTCAATTGTGTTTCATGTGAAGGAATGGACAGTAACTCAGACCTATTATGAATGTTGCTTTTGGGTCATATTTCCCTTTCATTTGCATCAGAGGTGAACTTTAGAGAAGTTGAAATTACCTTGGAAATATAGAGATACTTGGTTTAACCATTTCTAGAAGTTACACAAGATACTGTCACTGTTAATAAAAGCAACTGTTTCTCTTAGGAGGAATGGCAAATGTCTGAAAGTATAATGTGCAGTGTAACACAAAAGTGTACCAAATGTAGATGAAGTTGAAGAAAGAATTGTTAGGGTATCTTTAATTTCTAAGGCTGTGTCATTTTTATAGAAAGGTGTTGTGATCCAACTTCAGTGAAAGCAAAATCTTAAGCTGTTTTATTCATACTTTTGTCAGCTAATTATTTGGCATGAGGAGATATGTTCAACTAAATATATAGCTATGAATCAGGTCAGAAGAGGTCCATTTCTGGAAGAAGCTTTGGAAAAATATTGCAGACCCCCATATCCTCATAACTGTTCCAGTAGGCTACATGTCAAATACTTTTCAGGAAAATTGGTCTTATTTATTTTCTGCAGTTTATAAATTTAATATTAATTGCAAGCAATATTAGTAGGCAGATGTAAGCAGAGTAGCTTAAATTCCAGACTTCTGTAATCCCAGCTGTTGTTATTGCCATAATGTTTCTCACATTTCTTATATCTAAGTGTACACCTGTATCTTTCAAAGTCATTGATTATTAGTGCTTTTTTCATGGAATCAAATCTTAAGATGCTCATAAAATGTTCTCATTTGCCCTAATGCAGAGTAAGACTGTTTCTTCCAATAAGTTTTTAATACTTTGACCTAATTTTGGATAGATCAAGTGTGTATTTTCTTACATTGTAAAATGGCTTAATTATTTTTATATCAAATGTAGAGATTTCAGCATTGATAATCAGATTTTCTAGTATACTATTTGATTTCTCTATTTCATCAGTATGATGTTCAATTATTTAATCATCTTGAAACTGGTAATGTAAATCTTTCACTTTGGTGTAGTTGTCAAATATAAATAGAATAATAGAACAACAGAATTACTTGGGAAATCTGGTATGTCTAACAAGCTTTAAACTGTTTAGTTATTTGTCTTGAAATCTTAAATGAAATAGGCTTTATGTAAGCTATTCTCGTCTGTCAAAACACCAAGAATCTGTCCTCTTAAGGTCTAGAATTATTTTTTTAAAGGATTTAGAGTGTTTCCTTTAAGGAATGGATGAGAAATCACTCAATAGCTTTGAAACTGATGTGCTGTACATTGTGAAGTATCAACTCAGGATAACCTACTTCAAATAAAACCTGTTACTTTTAAGCTACAGCTTCCCATTGATAGTTTAATAATGTCTCAGCCTTCAGGTTTTCTTCATTGAATTGGTTGAGTCAGCTATGCTGAAATACAGCACACTATGCCAAGGTAACCTATTGTATTTTAACACCTGCCCCCTCAAGCCTTACCTCTGAGAAATCTCAAAGAATTCTGAATGTTGTTTGCTGACAATTCTCCAGTTAACCTACTTTTCTATGATACTTATTAGCAACAGAAAGAATGTGTGTGTCTGTGTATGATGCTAGGTTTTCTAATTTAGAGCAGTATTAAATGTAGGTCTAAACACTGGCAAAATAGTCATTGTTGCCTTGAGCAGCAGTGTGCCAGGAGGAGCAAACCGTCTCCTCTGTCTGTCTCCTTGTCTCGCACGAGCTGCAGAAGGATAGCTTTGGCTGTAAATGCTGCAGTAGCCACCACTGAGAGACACAGTAAACTCTGAAAGTTACCACTCACAGTCAGCCACAACTATCAGGAGCATTCGCCATCACTTTATGCTCAGTTGTACAACTGGAGTTAAAAACCTGACACTGGGTGCTCTGTAGATCTCAATCCTGTCTTTTCCATTTATCTGTTTTATATCTTTTGTGTCATAGAAGTTGTCTAACATGTTGCTGTTTTTCATCCAAGGCATAGCAAAACTAATTTTTCCAAAGCTATTGTAAACCATAAGGCAGAGTACAAGCACATTTTTGATAGTAAGAATGTTAAAAACCACTTAGCCAATGATATGTTCCCATTTTCTACTGCATCTTTAGGCACTTTGTTCTTTGAACACAAGATGGCACTACTGCCATTTAAATAGGTTCTTGTTTGCTATTTACATTTTGAGGTACATATTTTAAGGTTTTTTTGACACAATGTGTTTTGAAATGCATTTTACTGATAGCACACGAATTCATTATTTGTGACAATGACATCCTTTCTAACAATTCGTGTATCCCCTTGTTCAGTATTTGTAGAAAATGAAGTCTGACTAATATGTTTTACCTCATCAACCTAATTCACACGGCTGGCTTTTCACTAAGGAACAAAAAAGCTACAACTGTGCAATGGCTCTGGGGATCCAGCACACTTGCCTGTAGTTGTTGTTATGTGTTACCTTCTATCTTAGGGTTTTGTTAGTTTTCTCCAAGTTGTTAAACTCCTGTGTTAACGTTTCTGTTTGAAAAGCCAAAAATGACTGCTCTGGTCTTCAAAGTTAATCATTGCTGGTATTCACACATGGTAAAAACTATGAAAAGCCAAAACCAGCTCAAATTATTTTCTGTGTGCATACTTCAGCTTTTGTTTAGTATCTTGGCTTTTATGATTTATGTGTCTAACCTAGAAAACACGTTTAGGATGAGGAACGCAACCTTGTAATTCACAGTTCAAGATCAGGTTTAGTGATCTCTGTTCAAGCTGACTGTAAAAATATGGGCTCCTGGTCAGCTGTGCTGCTTTGTGCCATGGTTTTCTGTTTGCATAGCTGAGCTCTGATCTGAAATAGGAATTTATTTTGTTGAAAACAACCCTTGGCAGAAACTTCATGTAGATGAGTTTTGCCCTCATCATTAAACTAAGCATATACCAGTGTGAATGCGAGGATGAAGGTAGCAAACATGTAGTTGGACTGCCCTTTTCAGTTTCAGCCTGCACCAAAATAAGTGACTAGCATTTCAGAGTATGTAATTTCAGTTTAATTTGAACAGGACATACTTTGTAACATTGACACACGAAGGAAATTAGAAATTTATTTCTGGAGTCTTATTCTCAAATTTTTATAATGTATGACAGGAATAAAACTGTTTGACTATTCAGATGACTAGCATTTGCAATATTGATGAGCATAATTGATGATACAGTGAAGTATTTTACTTTTTGAAGGAGTGGAAGTAACTTTAAATCACATGCTGTTCTTCAAGATATGTGGAAAACAGAATTATTTATGTTAAGATGATAATTGGAATGAGTTAACTCCATTTTTAGCTCAGAGAAGCAGCAAGATTCAGGCTGATATCCATTACAAGGTACTTGTAGAATTATGAGGCTATTCTCAGCATCTAGTTTATGTAGAGAAGTATTACCCTTACAAGATAGTGAATAATTTAAATGAGATATCAAAATTCAAACATGTGGATGGGAAATAAATTCAGAGCCTAGCCCTGGTCTAGTAGTTAAGTTATATCAGAATTAGTCCTCCTTGAGTAATTGTTGAAGGAAGGATGAGTGTATGGCTACTAGATCACTGTTGACATATAGCAGCATTTGTTAGTATGGTACCGCATTTTAAATGGACTGCAAGATCTGCATTCCTATAAAGAGAATATTCCAAGTCAATAATGAGTTCAAGTGCTATGTTTTACTTCAGCAAAATTATCAAAATTGTTATCTTTTGTTTGACAGTGTTGCAAGTGTGTGCATGCTGCTGATTTTATAATTATTCTCCGTAATGTCTTTATTTTTCTAAGGTCATGGATTGCATCTCAGATTTTACATCTGTTCATTAATGTTTTAGCATAAAAGTTCATCTTTCCTCTATTTTAAATGTTTCAAGTTTGATCAGGAAGTAGGGCAGAAGTGGAGGGGCTGGGATGTTAACTTTATATAAACTTCAGTGCACATTGTTGCAAAAGCCAAGAGTCTGTGTTTTGTCCTCTCACCTGAGGAGATAAACTTGATGTTGAGCCAAAGCAAAATTCATCCAATCCATCAACTTCTGCCTGAAGAGAAATGAAGCCTGGCAAAAGTCATAAAATGCTGTATTTGGGGATTTGTCCTGTTATACGTAGCACCCCGGCCTCGTGGAAGTGAGGCTTTACTTTCGTAGAAATCCTGTTAAGTGCTGCAATTGATTTAATAATAATGATATATTAAGTATTGGGAAAGAAGCAAATAAAGGCCAGCAAAATCATGTTTATTCTCTTTAAAAAAAAGATATACTTCACTTTTCAGCAAAGATGTCCAGGAAGCTAAGTTTGCCAACTGAGTTAAAGCCTGATTTAGGTAAGTTTACATAGTTGATTTTATTTTTACTAAAACTGTTTTACAGGATGTGAGTACATTAAGAGTCCTAAATTATGTAAACTATCATGACTTTATGCTGCATTTATCTGAAGTACAGAACTAAAATTTTAATTCCACTCTTTTTGGGGGCTCTCAGGCTCAAAATGTCATTGCTGCCATCATAAGGTAAGCCTGCAAATCTTGTACATGGCTTATCAAACTTGTCATAATTTTTAGGCATCTGTCACTCACTTTATCAGTAGTGCAGTGATAGCAAAAGCATGAATAAGCAGGCAATGTAGTGAAAATTGCTGCCTGTTTAGAACCATCTGATACATTTTAAATGGGAAATACCTTAAGAATAACAAGATATATTGAGGTCCACTCTACAAAGAGTTGGGCATACTTTTGCAAGTGTTAATTATCTTGTGACCACTCTCCAAACAGCTATACATGATTTTCATTTAGATGGATCACCAGTCTGATGATTTTGTTTGCTTGAAAAAGCACAATAATTTTTTGTAGAAGCAGTTCTGTTGAAATCTGTAGAACTAAAAGTCATTTTATTTCATAAATAAAGTGTAGAAATGTGTAATTTTATCATTTTTAGTACCTTGCTAACTTGTAGATCAGATCCAGCTCCCCTGCTTTGTTCTCTAAAGATGATGGGGGTTAGCTGTAGACCTACAGCAGTAGATGGAGCCTGAATGTGAAAGCTGCCTTCTGCCTGCCACTGCTCGCTCCCACTCTTGCAGCAGAATCTTTACCACAGCCCCAGCAGAAGACAGGCCAGGATCAGGCTGGCAGTTGCAGAACTGTCTATTCAACAACAGCCACTATCAGCAAGGAAAGAGTCCATTGCACTGGGATATCCTGAAACTGAGCTGGACTACCCTGATTAGTACTTTACAATTACACCTTGCTTCACTCAGAGAAATGTGAAGTTGGAAGGAACCCTCGGAGATCCTTAAATCCATTGCTATGGCAAGGATCCAGGTGTCTGATCATTCAAGCTCTGATCTGTTCATGAGCCTCCAATAAATATGTTTTTATAAAAATCGCAAACAAAGTTCCTCTGTTTTACAGTCAGACAAATTTCATGTTATTTAATTGAACTTCCTTCCTTCCATTTTAACTTTTTTTGTCGTTTTCACAGTGAACAGGGATAACAAGGACTTCCTATCTTTTTGTAGCCATTTTTTATGCTGTTGAAAGCTATCATCAGATCTCTTAATTTCCATTGTTGCAGATACTTTTTTTTTTTTTAATTCAGTTCCTTCTCCTTTTTTAGGTTGTTGCTTAAATCTAGGATGGCTTCTGTTAATCCTCACTGGACCTGAAATGTTTCCTTTATCTTTCTAAAACTCTTTTGCTGGTAACTAGAGGGATTTAACTCTGGCTTTGTTGGCACGAAAGAGGAGAAAAAAAATTGTCTCTTCAATCTGTTTCTGTTCTTCCGTACTACATTTTCTAATGGTTTAGGGATGACTTCAGTTTAGAGCTAATTTTATCATAGTTCACAAACTGGAACACATTTATACTCAAATAGTACCCAATTCATTCTAATTCTACTTTTGTTTTATTCCCAGTTCTTTGATAGCAGAAAGTGCTTAGAGGTGTTCTTTTTTAATGAACATGGGAGAAAAGAGAATGCTGAAATTCCTTCTGATCCTGAAGGAGTTTCAGCATTTTCTATAATTGAATAGTTGTTCTTTCTACTGAAGTAACGGAAATTTTTATCTCATTTGTGATATCAAATAGCTTGTACCTTCCAAATTGTAGTAGCCTTTGACTGGTTTTGCTTGACTTTACACATGTGTGGATTTTTGCACTTAGATGCCTCATTTTCTTCTGTGTGAAATTATTCAAGGTTTTCAGGTCTGTAAATAACTTCCTTAGGGAATTAATTTTTTTAAATATTTTACTTTTCTCCTAGTGGATTAGCTTTTGCATAGTGTTCTTCAAACACTGTCAACTTGCTTGGTTTGGTTTGGGGTTTTTTGTCACTTTTGTGGCCATATCTACTGGCTCTAGGAGACAACAATGCCTTTCTCCCAGTTTCATTATTCTTATCATTTTCTCTCCTTTCTTCCCATGGCTTCCTGAAATCTGCTTTTCCATGATCTTTTTCCTTCAAATTACTTTTCTGTCTTTAATCTGCCCATTGTCCTCCCTAAACAGCCAAAAAAAATATCTAAAGTATGTGCTTCTGTATTAATCGTCCTTTCTAAAACAGAAGTTATTTTGACATACTCTAGTCTGCATAGTAGCATTATTTTTCAATGTTGATGATTAAGGTACCATTGCCACTAGGCCCTATCTCTTGGTTTATCTGCTCAAAAGAACCTTGTCATTCCATCCTACTGATGAAGTCAGTCATCACTCTGCTGTTCCTTCCTCTTCATCTGAAACTAATCCATTAAAAAAACACAGATTCTTCCTTGAATTCAGGTTAAATAATAAGCACAAAAGTAGTTACAGGCCTTAGCCTCAGTTCTTTCATCTGAACAAACTGACCACTCTACACAATGCCAGTATTGTCTGGCAAGTTAATTTTTATCTTTTTTTTTTCCTGTCCATCACAATGCATCTGGAATTTGTACGTACCCTTCAAATGTTCAACCAGAAGCAACCCAACAAATGCACATTTAATTTCAAGTCTACTGCAGTTAATGTATGCTAATTCAGACTGATTAATCCATGTTACAAGTTGAAAAAAACATTAAATTATTAAATATTCAAACATGAAGAAACAAGTGTGTTAAGAGGTTGTGGTCATTAGAAAAATTATTTGATTAATTTTTTATGTGAAAATTTAGGATGTCAACATCTGAGTGTTTGACCTAGTTTCTTTTTATAATCCAGGTTTACATTTGACTTCGCTACAATTCATCAGGACAATAATTTTTCTGTCCTTTTTGGAATGAGACAAACTCACTGTTTGTGTTGAACAGTTGTCTGTATTTAGTCAGCAGAAATCTAGTTTGTATGCTTTTCAAACACGTTAGATGTTCTTTGTAGAAAGCTTTTCAATAGTTTCGTGAAATTAGCTGATACTTCCAGAAAACACGTGGTTAAATGTTGCTCTTGAGGTCTTAACCCTGCTCTAAAAATCTCAGTTACATCTATAACTTACTCAAAAGTCCAAAATGATAGCTTTGCTTTTTAAAAGTCATATGAATTGCGTCAAACTTTTACTATGAAAGGCTATCTTGTTCTAAAATTTTGGAATTATGAATTAAAGCATTAATTTGTCAATGGGCAGATAAATTCAGACATGCTGATGTATTAAGTATCACCACATGTACAGAAAGAACACCGCTAGAATGGAACAGCATGTTTACTGGTTTGAGCTTTTTTTGTTCTCTGTTATAAAAGCTTTATTTGCTAAGCAGTGAATAAGATGGAGAAAGTGCCATTTCTGGCACTACATTACAGAATTCAAAATTGAGATCTTCACCTTTGCTTACCACCGCCAGGGATCATTTGGCAGCATTTGATGTTTCTCTTACTAAATGTTTTTTCTCTTTGGTGATTGGTTCGTTTGTGTTTTGGCTGGTTTGGGGTGGGGTTGGGTTAGTTTGGTTTGGGTTTTTTTTTNAGCTTCCTAAAGTGGGACGGTATTAATGTGTGTCATTACAAGTTACCTGTTATCATGCTGTCTGGATGTCACTGCAGTTTTTAAAGTAAAATAGTTGCATCTTCATAAGATAAAATACTGGCTATCTTGCAATATGGTTTAATACGATAAACGAACTATTTGGCAGAGAAGTTTGTAATTCATTTTATTTTAAAGGAGGGGTCTTGTTTGATAACTGTTACTCTCTATCCCAAGAAATCAGGCATAAGAATTGTTCATGCAGTTACCTAGTGCAGCCTCTGCAAAAAGATATTGGGTGCTTTGTTCAGGACACAGTGTTGAAAACTTGGCCAAAAGGAAATGTGACTAAGGAAGCATATGGGAGTAATAATCAAAATGGTAGTTAGTATAAGCTTCATGCTAAAGAACAAAAAAGAAAACCTGAATTCTCTTAATCCCTGCATTTTGCCATTCTTTTTAATTAATACTGATTTATTTTCAGATGTCAAAGACAACTCTTTCAGTCGATCCCGGAGTTCTAGTGTAACTAGCATTGATAAAGAGTCACGCGAGGCAATTTCAGCTCTTCATTTTTGTGAGACTTTCACAAGAAAGGCTGATACATCACCTTCTCCATGCCTGTGGGTTGGGACCACTCTGGGTACAGTGCTTGTCATTGTACTGAACTTACCCCCAGGAGGAGAGCAAAGACTTCTTCAGCCAGTAATTGTTTCTCCTAGTGGTATGTACAAAGCAGATGGGCTAAAGTATACTTTATCAAAGTTTTTTTTAATATTTTAAATAAACTGTTTTTCTCAATGATGGCTTAATTAAAAAATATCCTCTACTGATCTAGCTGCTAAGGTTAACTATCCAAATTCGATACTGTATTACCAGAGTTTTAGTTATAAAGTTGAAGATACAACTCATGTGGCATAAAAATGCCACTGTAATATATACTTGCTGAGAGAGGCATGTTTGCTAACTGTAATGTGGTACCTGGCAATTGCTAAACAGAGGTAACAGAAGAGAATTTCACATGCTTAACTCATTTTTATTTTTTTTAGTTATGAGGTAGGAAACTCAGTTTTCTTGCATTGTGAAAAAGTAATACAAATTAAGGGTTATATATTGAGCAACTAGCTTTATATATTAGTGATAAAATGTTCCTTTGGATTGCAGTGAGAGGTCTTGTATCTTGTTTTTTGATACATAATTACAGCAGAATCAGTTACTGTGTAATAATGGTTTGCTGAATATGCTGTTAGGCATAGATTTATCTTTCCAGCAACCCCAGCCTCCTGCAGAACTTGCAGCTCTGCTCCACTGTGCTCACACTGGTGGTATTGGGACATGCAATTTGTAATGCTGGTTGATTGAAATAGCAATCATGAATAGTGTGGCCTCTACAGCATATATGTGATTAGTGCTTATTGAGTATGGTATATTGGCAGTGGTATTCAGATTTGGTAACAACTGATTGTAAAGGCAAGGCTGCAGATTAGTCAGTATGTTTAATTTGGGGATGTGCAGCATAAGCCTGAATTCATACTGCTGTGCATATGACTTTTCTGTGTACTTAGAAAATGTTCGTGTTTTTACACACAAGTGAATGAATGTAAGTAAAATAAGAAATGCATTAGCTTAATATTTGCCATACAGGGACAGTGATTTAAACAGCAGTGAGAGTGAACTTTTTTCCTCTTTTATGCTAGAGAAGTGAATTCAAACAAACTGCGGGGGGGAGGAGGGGGGCATGACACATATTGCTTGTTTCTGAAGCTGTCTGTATTGAAAGAAAAGGAGCTGCTCACCTTTGACTAGTAACATTTATTGTTGATATTAAGCATACCATACTCAGGAAGGAATGAAATGAGTTTGTGACAGTGAACTTGAATATAAATATGCATTCTAGGTTGGCTCTCTTAATAAATGTCTACATTTCTGTTGAAGTTAATGGATGAGTGTGCATGCACTTAACCCTTGAAAATTGGTCTGATGTTTTCTTGAAGATGTCTGGGCTCTTGCAAATGCTTCATTGGGTTATAGATAAATGTCCAAAGGATTTGCTATGTTTATTTTGCTACAGAGGCAAGCCTAAGTTTTTGTGTTCTTTTCATTGTACTAGCTTCTTAAAGGAGTATTTTTTATCTTGAAAAACAATTTAAGGGAACTGTTTTGGAAATGTGCTCAACTTCTTTTTTTCCTAGGAACCATCCTGAGGCTAAAAGGCGCAATCTTGAGAATGGCGTTTTTAGATACCACAGGATCTTTGGTCCCACCAGCACATGAACCCTGGAGAGAACACAATGTTCCTGAAGATAAAGATGAAAAAGATAAATCAAAAAAGCGACGACCTGTCTCGGTGTCCCCCTCTTCCTCTCAGGAAATCAGTGAAAACCAATATGCAGTGATATGTTCGGAAAAGCAAGCAAAAGTTATCTCACTGCCATCCCAGAACTGTATTTATAAGCAAAACATAACAGAGACTTCTTTTGTTCTTCGTGGAGACATAGTGTCATTGAGTAACAGTATCTGCCTTGCATGTTTCTGTGCCAATGGACATATTATGACTTTTAGGTAAGGCGAGTTTGATAGTAACTTGAAAAGAAAAAAAAAGAGTCTTCTGCTAGATAATGTTCTCTTTTGCTTAAGAATATTGGGGGGGGGGGCGTAGGGGGGCGAAGGGAGGAAACAGAACAAACCAACCCCTACATTCATTACATTCATTCACTGTTGATGAGCCTCTAACACTTGGTCCTGGATAATTTTGATTATGCATTCCTATTGCTTATTAAAACATTTCCCATCTTAGCTCAATCTACCCCAATTGAACAGCTAGTTCCAAATGTGTGATACAGGTCTCTGTGATGGATAAAACTGCCTCGAGTCAGACCTTTGCTGGTACCTGACCGCAACCCTGCATGGTTTCTGCACAGCTGTTTGCATCGTGCTTATGCCCCAAGCTGACATTTCCTTGTGTACCTTGCTCATGTCTTAAAGGCTGTAAACTCAGGCTATAAAGGCAAGATAAATTGCTAGCCGTTTTATATAGAAATAAGTCGTCTAAAGTAAGAGTTTAAGTTATAATTTAAATATGTGAAAGTAGTGTTTGAATGTACTTATGTCACCTATGTATTTTTTAACACGTCCGTTTTTTCTTGACTATCTCCCAAAGCTATTTTTTTCCGAGCAGCATCTACATCTTCGTCACAGATCATGCTAAGGTGAACATGGAATATGGCATTAGAAAACTGTGCCAGTAAAATTCCGAAAAGGTTATTTTTAAGGTTGCAAAACCAAGCTCTCAGTCTGGGAAATTCTTTAAAAAGATGCTTATTTGGGAAGTTGGTAGGGAATAAAACTAAAGCCAATGCATACTACAATTAAAAATACATTTTGATTGTCTGTTAACTCCATTCACGTATATCCCAACATACACTCTAAACATAGCTACAAAATGCTGCTCACCTTGCAGAGGAATCGCTGGGTTTTTTCCTAATTAAAACAAATTTAATAATGTTCAGCTTCCATACATTCTAACAAATCCTGTTTTCCTCAGGATTTGTTTTGTTTTCTGATGAACTTTGCATAGATGTAGGTGCTGAGTTATTTATACCAAGTTGTTAGATTGTATAGGGAAATTGTTAAATAGGGAAATTGATTCCATTCCAAAGATTAATTCCATTTGTAAGCACAAATTGATGCTCGGAAGTAGACTTAATGTGCTATTTGTGTAAAGTTGTCAGAGCATTGCATGATACCCAAGATGCCTGATACTTGTCTGCTGATACAAATTTAAATAGGACTTAGGATTTTCTTACAGATTTGTTTGCTACTGTGAAACTGTTATGGATGTCATGCTTGCCCTATCTGATCTAATATTTTTCTATTTTACCTTGAAGCTGAAAGGATGTTTTATGCTTCAATCAGTCTGAAGCAAAACACTTCCCTGTTAATAACTCACTTGTAGGATTAATCTCATTTTTAGATACATGCGTGGCAGAAGTGTCATTTCTGGATCATGAGCCTATTTCTTTTTAATTCTTACCAGTAGAAGTTGCCTCCAAAATCATGTTACCAGTTTACCAGTTCTGCTTTCGTCATAGATGAAAGCTTCTGCTAAGAGACAATCCACAATCTGTAAGACAGACACTGAACGTTTAGAAATCTCAGTATCATAAAAAAAAAAAAAGCCTAACACTTAAGTTGTAGTTACTACATCTTTCTTTTCTGATGCTTTTAGCTTTGCTTTGCCCCTTAACTGCTTTTTTTTTAAAGTTTCTAGAAATAATAATCTTACACAGATTGTATCTACAGCAGAATCTGCTTTGTTTTGTTGGTACATTTGCAGATAACATTTTGTGTAAATTACATTATTATAAAAATTTCACAGGGAGTGTTTTTGAGACAGCAGCTTTATTTTGGGTTCTATTAAGATGTCAGGTGTTCAGTCAGTTCTTACTTGCATTTATTATTACTTTTTGAGAGGAATGTTAGGTAGCAAGAGCATAGTTCCAGCCTGAGTGTGCTGCATCTGTTCTTCAGTAGCTTGATGCAGTAAGTTCTGCAGTTACTTGTGCAGAATCAGAAAATACAAGGTAAGAGAACTTTGCTGTAAGAGAACTTCCTCCTTAATACACAGTCAGATAAAATAAGTGGACATAATTCATAAAATTGAGGCTAATGAGTTCTGTTTTCCTTTGAAAGCACAACCCTGTGTATTTCTGAGTGTTCTTGAGGATGGATCTTTTAGACTTGGAGTCTAGTCAAGGAGTCTTCTTAGTCTTCAACTGAGAGAAGAAGCAGGATGTTTAATTGATAACTTTTGGTACATACTTATCAAAATACTTTGTTAGTAATTACTGAATAATGTTTTAAGTGAATCTGTGATGTACATGCTCAGAATATCATTCAAATGATGCTTTTAAACACATCTGTGATGCAGATGCTTAAATTTCCCTTTTGAGGTGCTACCTTGAAAAGCCTCATTTATATTTTGGGATTTTTATAATTGCATTAAATGATACCATGTTTATGTGGTACTTCTGCAGATGGTGAAGAGAAATAACATTTTGTGGTTACAAATGAGCCATTTAGTCGCTAATACACAATCCTGTGTTTTTTAATGTGGGCTTTTTAAATTCTTTTCTTCTAAGTTTGCCGAGTTTAAGGCCATTGTTGGATGTATATTACCTACCACTCACCAATATGCGGATAGCCAGAACATTCTGCTTCACCAATAATGGACAAGCACTCTATCTTGTCTCACCGACTGAAATACAGAGGCTCACCTACAGTCAAGAAACATGTGAAAATCTTCAGGTAATGAATTAAAAAATAAATGACTGTTTTCTTAGATATACTCTGAGGTTCATCATGAATCTAGATTCACAATGCTTAAGTTTATCATAAAGTGGAGCACGTGGGCTTTTGTGCTTTGACTTTTCTCATTGTAGAGTCTGATTCAGGATGAATCACTTTTAAATTTCACTGTTTCATCCATTCTTTCGTATTTGAAACAGTTTTGTACTTAATTTCCTTTCTGATCACTAGGAAATGTCCCTGTTTAATGCGCAGTTAACAAAACTCCCGTGTTCAGTTGATCCTGGTGGAGGTGCGTGCTGACATAACCAGGGCATGCAAACTTGGGATATTTGAAGGAATCTGTTACGTTTCAGGGATATTAACAACCCGAAAAGATTCTTAGTCACGCTCAGCTTTGAAGTTGTCTAGAATACTGAAAGAGCAGAGATACGGGCCAAAAGCTCTACTGTGGTACCACGCACAGGTATGAGTATTTATAGATACAGTTTCACCGGAACAAAATCAGGAGTGTTGCCCAAGATGTTGAAGGGCAAATACAGCTTTACTTGAATCCATTTCTTTGCTACTGAATTTCATGAACTGCAAGCTATCAGAACAGATAGATTGGAAAGACTTCTTAATATGGGTTTATTTTTAATTTCTTAGGTCACCTTACAAATCAGGTATCTGTTAAAACATACTCATTTTGAAATTGAAACCCACTACAATCCTTGGAGTGAAATAATTAATATGTGTGTGAAATAACGTATTGTATGCCACGTATTGTTGTGTCTCTTCATTTCAAAGGAAATGTTGGGTGAGCTCTTCACTCCTGTAGAAACACCAGAAGCACCCAACAGGGGGTTCTTTAAAGGCCTGTTTGGAGGTGGAGCACAGTCACTGGACAGAGAAGAACTGTGTAAGTTGTGACCGGTTTTTATTTTCTGGTATTTCTACCCAAGGAAGCCAGTGATCCTTGAGAAATGCATTACCTGTGTTTACTAGAACATTACATTTGAAAAGAGGAAAGCAATCAGGGCAATGACAAGTAATTTTTCATAGCTTTTTTATGTGTTGTACATTTTAAGATCAGAAAATCTTAGTACTGTTTTCTCATAGGCTCCCTTACCTTATTTATTCAGGAGTAGATTATAAAGCAAGTAATAGGGCAACTGATCTCATTTTTTATTCTTCTTTATGAAGCATAAAGTACTGACCATGTTTTTTATTATTGCTGTTAAACTAAAGGCAGAGATGCCTTAGGAATGGCAGCAAGGAGATAACCATATGATAGTTCAAGTCAATCCTCTGTTCACAGGACAGTAAATTCAGTTTTGGGAAAGCTTTTATTTCTTTAGAATTTTATCATTGTTTTTGATTACATTTTTTTCTGTTGTGGCATGCAGCATTTTAATACAGTTAAGGAGAAAAACCTATACTTATTCAGATATTTGGTAGATGAAATACTGTATTATACAAGCTTATTTGTAAGAAGAACAGTTTCCTGTTAAACATGAAACTGTTAAAACAGACAAAGCTCCATGGCAATCCTTTCCATTTTTTTATTGATTTTTTTTTGATCTGTCTAATAAAAATTAGTCTCTTCTACTTGTGTCTGTACATTTTGACAAGTATCAAATATTTTGAAGTCACTTTTTGTGTTATATAAATACAAATGGAATTTTTAATGTGTAATACTTTGAAGGCTTGGTCAACTGGGTTATTAGAGCAATTTGTGCAAATTGTGTTTAATTACTATGACTGGGATAGGAAAAAGCTGTCTTTTTATGGCAATAGAAGAGCACTTTTGTAACTGTAGGAGCATCTCTACATCATTTCAAGTTTCTACCATTGAGTTTTTGCTCGGATCTTCAGGAGGAAAATAACATAGAATGGGAGGAAAAAAAAACTAAAGAATTGTAGTCTGAAAGTGAGTTCAATGACAAGAGCATCTGAAAGTGTCTTTAAAATGGTCATATTTAACATGAGTGTCACAGCAGTATCTGTTATAACTGGAATGATTTTTTTATTATTATTACTTGGAATTCACAAAGATGTTTATAGTGTTAGTTGAAATCTTAATCATTCTTCCTAAAAACATAAAATCAAATTGGAAAACCTTGAAATACTGCACCAAAGCTTGTTAACTAAGTTAATATTGTTCCTAGAGGTGAAAAAAATAAACCATAATTTCATTGTTTCAATAAAGCTGAAGATTATTTGGTTTGACTGGTTGCACTTTAGCATCCAAAAATGTTTTGACCTTCACTCAAATTTTTGTAGAATATACAATTCAGTGTGAAATTCACCCATCTGTTGAGTGTCTAGACTGAACTAGGTAGCTGATGTCCCATTATGAGTAAAGGGAATGTAGTCAGTGCTGTCACTGGAGTCCAGAAATTTGTTCTTAAAACTATATTGCCTTTTCTTTACAATGATGAGAGCGTAGGCACCTAATCTTCAGGTGTCTGCATCTAAAACTGAACTTCCATCAAGGGAAACTGCTGGTGGAGTCATGGCCAGCTACACCAGCAAATCACTTCCAGAGCTAACTACAGCCTGCGTTTTCAAAATTCTCCTGCTTTGTCATCTGAGCTCCCAACACCTTCCCTGTGAAGTAAGCTGTATTATTAAAAACCATTTCAACAACACAATTCTGTTGATGACCAGTACTGTTGAGGGAGCTTTAATTTCACACCTGAGCTGTGAAAAGGCTGTAGTTTTATAACCTGACTGGAAACTTGGAAATATGTTTGAAAATCTCAATTTTATTAAAATAGCAACATCTAGTTATTTGATTAGTGAGTGTTGCTTATGATCATGCCTATGACTACATGTTTGATGTCCGTGCAAAGAAATTACACCTCTTTATAAACTATATTGGTATTTATGTAAGTGATAGAAAACCTTACTCTTCTCTTTTTACTTCTTTGCAAATTTACTCCAGTTGGAGAATCAGCATCTGGGAAGGCATCAAGGAGTCTTGCCCAGCATATTCCAGGGCCTGGGGGTATCGAAGGTGTCAAAGGAGCAGCATCTGGTGTAGTTGGTGAGCTAGCACGAGCCCGGTTGGCACTGGATGAAAGAGGACAGAAACTAGGAGAACTGGAAGAAAAAACTGCAGCTATGCTTTACAGTGCCGATTCTTTCTCTAAACACGCTCATGAGGTGAGTCTGTTAAATGTTGAACTGAACATTAAACTGATTCTCTGTCAAACAAATGCATGTTATGCAAATAATTGACTTCTGGAAAGGCATGTTAGAGAATCTAAAGGGCATGCAATATTATTGATAAAGGACACTTCCTTTTTACCTATTAATCATTGCTTCTCATAACTAAGTATAAATGTAAACAACTTTGTCTTGTGGCACGTTGATCTAGAGCCTGCCCTCTGCTGGTGTCCCATGTAGACTTCCAAAAGTGTGGCTAAGTTCCCATTACTTAAATAATATGTTACTGAGATGAGAATAGTAATGCTCTGGGTGAGATTGTTGTGGCTCTTAAGAAAAATCCAGTTATATGCAACCCCCATGAGTGTTTTTCTTCAGTAACTGCATAGGGTGGCTGTTCTCTTCTTTTTTCAGCTGGATCTCTTTCCATCCCCTAAACTTCTGCGCAAACTTCCCATTCTCCCCAAAGTGTCTGTGTGTGTGTGTCTGTCTGTCTGTGAGGGCAGATCAGCAGATGCTGCCATTAGGAAATTCATCCTTCTAAATTCTCACTGCTCAGCAGTGTTGTTGCGGTTTGAGAAGCCTTAAATTCCCTCTTTCTTGTACTGCTTCGTAAGAATATAGTTTGTATCGTTGACCTTTTCGTGTATTACAGACATATTAATTAGAAATTGGTTTTTTTCTGTTTTTTAGATGATGTTGAAGTACAAAGACAAGAAGTGGTACCAATTCTGATGATGCTCATCAATTACATCTGTTTAATTTTGTCCTGATGGGGAAAAAAAATAAATCTTTTTTTCATTCATTTTGGCAGGACCATTGAAATTTAAGGGAGTATTCACCATTGGATACTGTTGTTTCCTAGCACAAATCACACACTGTTTTACCTCAGTCGTGGCTTTAACTGAGGAGCTTTATATTTAAAAGAAACACACAGGAGAAAAAAAAATAAAAATTAAAAAAAAAATAAAAACTAACACCAAACTTAAGTGTTTCTTAGCTGTTGGTTAGCTGGGAGTTGGAACAGAGAAGGTAACTAGAACATGTGGAAAAGAGGGTAAAGGGAAAACGTAGTGTGAGATGGGCAGGGGCAATGCAGAGTCAATCCTGTGTTAATATTTCATATGCCAAAAGTTTTTGTGCTATTGTAATTGCTGCCAGTGTTACACTCTCCTGCGAGGAGAGGCAATAAATCAGGGGTCTAAGAGCTGGAATAAAGTTGTTTGTCTTACTGGACAGTAGCTGACTTACTGTATTTATCGTTATTGTTGAAGAAGAGTTGAAGTTTGCTGTCACTTTTTTTATCGCAAAAGCTGGAAGCTTGGAAGATTTCTTGTTGATAGTTGTACACATAGTTGACCAGTGCATAGTCTTTTCTTGGACCCCTGATCTGGTATTCTTGTATTCACATCATATTTGGTGAAGTGCAAAACAAAATACACATTTTTTGCATTAAAGTCAAGTGAATAATATGAATGGAACGTGTCATGCTGGAAGTTTTCATTTGTGCTATGGCTGTGCAATGTGAAATGTGGTAGCATCTTCTTTGTGGTAAGAATACTTTGACTTCTGTTATTTATTTTTTGCCAAAAATCATTACCAGTTCAGTTTGTGTAAGATTTAGAATTGGCTGTGAGTTTCATTCATGCTGTGAATTTTTATAAATCTTTAACAGAATGTATCTTTACAGCCATTAATGAAAATAGCTGAGATGGTTTTGCTCAGAACAAGTTCTAGATGCCCCTTTAGTCCTTCACTGTGAAATCAGATAATCTTGGACTCAGGTTTTCAAACAGTTTTACATTCCATGGAGGTGCTGATGCATTAATAATGGCAAGCATCTAACACTTAAAAAATAATTGTCAGTATATTGTTTAGCAAATTTCTAACTCCTGCTAGTAGAGCTATTTTACAAGTACCTATTTCAGCCCCCACCCAGCACTAAAGCACTAAAGTTTAGATTTATTCTCTAAAGCAGTATTTTCAGTGTGGGCAGGGTTAACTGTCCTCTAAAGCTTCAGGAATTGATAAAATAATGTTCAGTTTGGGTGAGGTAAATAATATAGCTGAGCTAACTTGATAATGGCTCTGCTGTACTAAAGCTCTAACAGTGGGAATGACCTGAGCTCTCTTATTTTAAGGAATCCTCTCATTTAAATGTTTGCATTTCAAAACTTTATTTAGACTTTTTTTCTCAAAGGAGGAATAGTTACTGAATGGTTTTGTTTTGTAAAAGGGAGTACTTAGAAGCTGGAGGGTATACATTGTCTGAACTTGATAATTTGGGTTGGCTTTTTCCAAGCATCACATTCTGTCCAGGTTTTTTTCACACACTTTTTGAATGTTCCCAAAGCAAAACCTCTATTACATGTGTATTGTAAAGTGATGTTGTGGGTACATAGAGAAGGCGAACTTAAAAAACACTTCAAGGATGCAAAAATATCAAAGCTACTGATGGGTCTTATTTTTATTTTTTTCAAATAAAAGGCAAATACGTTGGAGCCTTTTAGCACAAATCGATAAATGTTCTGGTATTATGCATAGTAACATTTCATTTAAAAAGACGTGAATCCTCTTTCCAGTATGAGGGTATGTCATACCACACCCACTGTTCGAACAACTTAACAAAAAAGAATGTCACAATTGGAGTAAGCAATTTTATGCTTCCTTGATGCTCTGTCCCATACCTAGTGAGGCAATGTTAACACCAGTTACTTAACTCAGCTTGCCACACAATCTTTGTCTCAGCGTGTTAATCTTTTTTTAGTGTTTGTTTAATTAATAGGTATTTAAATTAACATCTCTTTGTTAAAACTCCAGGTACAAGAAAGCTAGATAAACTACTGTCCATACCATTTCAAAAAATAAAATGCCCTACCTGACAGTTGTCCCCTTCCTTATCTCACATTTATAAATGGAGAGGACTATTTGACCTTGTGAAGATGAACTGTGTTTCAGAACAACAAAATCCTGGAAAATTAGTCTGGTTAGGCTCTAGGGGAGAAGATGGCAAAAGTACTCTTCAGCAAATTATTGTGTCAGTTCAATGGAAGGTGACCTTGGCTTGAAAGGAAAGCATACTTAACTTTATTGTTGAGAAATGTTTGACAGCCACCAGCAAGTGAAAAAAATGAGAGATGATGAGAAACCATCTGCCAGTACCAGAAGTGTAGTGGCTTATTTGGTGTTACGGAATTTTTCATAGTTGCATCTTTGTTGCTTATGTTCAGAGATTGTGTCTGGTTCTGAAAACTAATGAAATGATTGCTCATGAGATGAAAACACAAATGGTTCTTGGTCAATAAAAGGGGCTATCTGCAATTTTTTTACTTCTCTGTGGAAGGAGTTAATCATACACACACTGCATTCTGCTATTGGTGGTGCACCTTTTGTACAGCAAAGTCTACTTAAATCCTTGGGGGAAAGCGCCCCTGGTTTTTTTGCTAGCATTTTAGTTGTGTGAAACTTTTTTAGGGTGTCTGGAAAACTATAAAATACAGTAAATACAGTTGAGCGCGCTCTCTTTTTTTTTTTTGATGGAAGTGTAAGAAACTGCTGCTACCTATCTGTTTATATGTAGTGTGTCTCATTAGGAACTGTAAACTGAAGAAGCTTTTCTTCACCTTCGTCCTGCCAAATTGTAACTTCTGAATGTTGATATCTGTAAATATGTGTGTATTCCAAATAAGTCTGAAAGTGTTACACCACAGGCATCTCCAATGATTTGTTCTTCAGCAAACACTTACAAAATATAGTAAAATATAGCTGTGTTCCTTGTCTGTCTTTATGCAGAGATTTTTGCCTGAGGTGGTACTTGCATGACAGCTGATGTTGGAAAGCTACATCCAAAGGAGGATTTTTTGGAAGCAAGTTCATTTCCTTTTTTTCTTTTCTTTTCTGTTTTCCTTTTTTATTTGTTTTGATTAGTTTGTAGTGTTGGTTTTAGTTTTTGGGGTTTTGTTTTGTTTTTTCCTTAATTAATGGCACTGATCTTACCTGAACTTTTAAACTTGAATTTTTCCTGCACTTTAATTCAATCATGGTATTTTATTCCTTAATTCTGTTTCTACATTTTTGCAGTTCAGGTTCATTATTTGTATATAAACACACATGTTCAATAAAGATTTTAGAACAGATTACTTTCAGGCATATTTGCTAATTATGTGACTATCATTTAGAATGTGTGTTTTCTTAGCAAAATATGTATATACAAGTATATACAATATAGAATCTTATGAAGGGCACGTATCCTGTGTCAGCATTCAGTTTATAAATTACTTCAACACTTTCAGATTTGTTACTAGATAATACAATAAAATCTGTTATATTTATACATACTGCTTAAGAATATACTTTTAGTTTTAAATAATTTTTATATGTACACTTCTACCTTTAATTTTAAAAAGAATTATGTTCGATTTTTAAGTCAAAGTACTTAAAGTATGTATATTATCCATAGAAGAAGTTGTTTTAAGCTTATGAATACATTCATATCTCATATCGAGATGATACAATTACTAAGCAATGACAACAAATAGCCCATTTTGCTTTGCAGAAAATAATCATACTACTTTTACCTCCCATTTTGAACATTCTTAAACAATTCCTTAAGTATGGAGGGGGAAGAGACTGCATTCAGAAAACTAACCTAATATAAAAGTTTTCTCAATAGCTGCAATCTGTGGCTGACTGATTTTCTATGATTCTCTGGGGTTTTTTAGTATACACATGAAAGACTTTTAAAGTTCCCCAAAACTGAAATGAGGTTTGTCCAATAACTATTTTGAGTAGTGTATGATTCTTGATTTTACATCAGCTCTTTACATGTAAATCAGGTTATTTTTTGTATACCAAACATGTTGGAAAACTTACAGCCTGTGGCTGAAGTGCCCTCTTCTTCCTTATCATGGTTTACCACACCTGGGCAGGCATCTATAGCAGCTGAAGTTCAGTGCAGGGGAAGGAGGAGTGCGGTGCTTTGCCTCCTTCTCCAAGCTACAGGGTAACTTGTCTGTTTAATCTTTTCTCATTCTAGCCAATTCCCTGTATAATTTATGTGCATCTTTTTGGGTGGACATTGATAGCTTTGCTACTGCCACAAAATCTTCAAATACTTTGTAGACAGAAATTAATGATGTTTGAGGGGAGGAAGTAAATAAAACAGGCGAATCAGCTAAACCAGTTTTATTTCAATTTTCATTGAAAAGCTAAGTTAAGCTGGGCCAATTTCTTCTTCTTATGCATGTTATAAAGATCTGCTGTATGTCATTTACTTCATTAATGTTTCAATCCAGATGAGTGTACTGTGTTTCTGGGTTCTTTTATAAAGTTTAGGCTTTAAAATGTGGGCATTCATTCTTAAAAAAAAAAAAAAANAGGCAGGAACATAGAACAATCACATTCAACATGCCAATCAGTATTCCTTTTAGTTTTCCATGCAAAGTGCCTAGAAATGTTTAAGTCATACAGCTGTAGGTTACTTTGACACTTGTCTTTCGTTTTGTCGGTACCTATGTTACATATTACCATGCAAATAATAACTAGAAGTTAAACTGTTTCAGTTGAAAACATGTAAGGAGTTGTATGTGGATTACCACTACCATTCAGTAAGAGGTGATGCAAAGGAAGAGGGGTGGGAACATGTTTTAAATATTCCCTTTTAAAACAGAATTGTAAATAAGCAGTACTGTGTTATTTTAGACCTGAGCTCTGATATCTGTAGTGGTTAGAACTAGGAAAACATGCTGCTTTCTAGTTATGCTACTGTTTCATTGTACCAGCGCCATGGGGGGAAAATGAAAAAAACATCAGTAAATTTTTCAGACATTGCCCACTTGTGGGTAAGCATGCTTGATGTGTAGCAGTTCTCGTTTATGTATATCTTAGTGTGTACATGTGTGTTTTTCTTTTTGTTCATTGCAAGTTATTCTTCAGTTAAGTCTTGCTGAGCCCCACTAGCTCTTCTGAGGGTGATTAATGGAATATGCATTTTTAGGTAGGGTTGCAAATCCATCTGTCTACAAATATAGTTTCATATGAACTGCAAACTGTACTGTTACAAACAACTATGTTAGATTGCATAGAGTTATTTTACTTACATGTACTTGAACTGAACTATGTCCTCATAAGAAAGTTAAAAAAAAATTAAGTATGGAATATTTTTGTAAATAAAAATACCTGTGCAGCTGGTATTTTAAATTGAAAATGTATTATACATTAATGTTTCAGAAAAAAAAGTTCATATATGTGTATATGAATGTGTCATTATGCTGAAGGGCTCTTGATTGGGCAAAATAAACTATTCAAATCTCTCCTGAAATGAGTGGAGCTTACTCCTTTTCCTCCTAACCAGTTCTTTTCAAGCTGTGCCTCCTTGCCAAAAGAGGCTGTTGCGTTTTGCTGAAGTTTTTGAGAGATGCACTTTATAATGAGCAGTGTGCAGTATGTGCTTGAAGGCTGACAGTGAGTGGCACCTAAGGAACACAAAAAACCAAAATGGTTCATCTGTGGTGATTCCCAAGCACGTCTAAGAACGTTCTGAAACGCACATTGCGATGGTGATCATGTGAAGTCTTGTTGTCCCTCTAAGCTATCAGAAAAGTTAAGGTCATTCATTTCACAGATTCTGTAGAGTGAGAATTTCCTGTAGCTGCTTGTGACCATGTTCATTAAGAATCTGGGGTGCGTGGGGAGAAGTGCTGAAACTGATCTTTCTTTGCCATGTTTATGGCACAGCAGATGTATGTTTTTTCTTTGGTTGAAGCTCAGCTTTGCCACAGACCAATTTCCAGCTTGCAGTCTGTTAAATTTGTTGTCTCCCGTTGTAGGGGAAAAAAAAAAACCAAACCCTAAGAAACCATCTTTGTCAACATGCTCTGAATGATGCAGACAAACTAATCTGCAGCAAGGCTGGGAAGTGGAATTGCTGCACCTCAATGAAATTTTTGGAATTTCATGATATCAGATAGTAAACTATTTGGTTGTTTCAGTATGTGTGTATCTCTGCCATCACTAGCAAGAATAGCTCCCTCCTTATGGGAACTGTGGGGCTGCACACAGCATCAATGGTCTGACAAGGAGGGGATTGTCAGATTGAGGTTGCAGAGTGACACACTTTGATTATGATGAAAACTGGGATTTAATTAGACCTACATAAAACTTGGTGACTTTGCACATCATGTGTTAAAACAGTTCCAGTGCCAACAGACTGTAAATTAATTGCATCTAAGACCTCCAGGAACACAATGCTATGCCCATAAGGATTAAACTGTGCCACCCTACAAAAGTTTTCCTTATCCAAATTCTTTATTGGGAATAGTCCCCAGCCACCTGGAAGGAGACTGGGAAGCCCTGTAAGGACATGGTAATGGACAACTGAGATCCAGTACAGAGGGACTGTAAATTGGGCAGTGCTAAGGACAGTACAGACACATCGACCAGTCTCACATCCCAGATTTCAGAGAGTCTTTTCATCTAGGCTGGCTTCCTGAACCAGCTCTTCCTTGTTGCCCCCTGACCTATCAGTGCTTGGTGGCAATCCTAGCCCAAACTTGCTTGCACCCTCCTCCTGCCCTAATGCACCTGGGTTGCTCTCTTGGCCATGGGTTGGCCACATAAGAGGCACTTGCTTTTTCCTCTTTTAGGAGAAAAGGTGGCAGCCTTGCTGGAGGCATCCAGGTCTGGCTTAAGGAAATAGAATGTTTTCCCCCCACAGTTCTGCACTGTAATAAACTCCTAAGAGCAGAATGTCAAGAGCCAGTCGCTCACCTTCTGGTTGGCTGATTGATTTTTCACAATATGTAATTAATGCTCACTTAGTAAGGGCTTGGAGGCTTGCATATGTAATTTATTATAGTAGCAAAGTTCTGTTCAGTTGCTGTAGCAGTTTTCTGTGGTTTTAATGCCCAGGACACAGCCTGGGCTGAGGCTTGTGCATAGGCTGCTCTGAAGGGAGGGAGCTGTAACTTCTGTCTGGCTGAGACTTGGGGAGTGCACTCCTACAGCCTCAGACACTTATTTACAGCTGCTTGACTCCAAAACTACTAGAAGGGCTGATGGAGGACTGGAGCGAAGCCACAGTCAAGACAAAAAGGGGAAGTTTGATGTGTTTTGGAGCAGATAACAGCATTTCTGCATCTTGCTGCAGTCACTGTATGAGCAGGGCTTCAGAGAGAGTTGATCATTTGAAGGGGTTTGCAATCAAAGTGTCATACTGCACTTATGTTTTGATAAATTTACCAACTCCTCTGCCTAATTAATCAGACATAATGAGAAATTTTATATAACTGATTTCTGTGGCACAAGAGACTCCAGGGAAGAACAATGTGAAATGCAGTCGCCTCTGTGGGAGTGAACAGAAAACAAGCTGCTCTCTCCTCATTCTCTTGGGCAGCTGCAAGTCTCTTAGCAACTTTTACCTGAATGTCACCTACCACCTATGGTGCTTGCTCTTCTGGGATCTCATAGCACAGTGGGCCAGGCCTTCACAAGTCTTACCTTCTTGCACATGCCTGTCATTCAACATCTGTATCGCAACTTAATACTAATTCCTATAAGGAAGGACTAGTTGGGTTTTGGTTTTGTGGTTTGGTTTTGTTTTGTTTTTAAATCCACCTCCTATGAAACATTTAGACAAAATTCAGTTAAAACTACTCAAGATTATTACATCAGGTTTTCTCTTCAAGGTGCTCAAACTCAGGGCTAATTCTAGCTGTGAACTTAGGAGACCCTTACCTCCCATTTTATCTTTAAGCACAGCAGTTTCTGGTTGAATTTTAGAATTTTGAGTGTCTCTTGAATGAAATCTGTGAAGCACCTAGAAAGATAGAATTCTTTTATTCTACTGTTCTGGTTACACCCTTTTAGAAAATGTTTAGGGTTTTTTACACTCCTCTAAATGTAATTTATTGCCAGAGAAGGATCCATGGAAGCTGCACTGACCTCTAGAGCTTGCTTTAAGTTGTAAAAGGACAGTAGTCAGTTTGGCTGTAGGTATTTACCACACAACTGCTTGTTCTTATAGGATTCTTCTGGAAGCAGCTGATTCCTCTTCAGTAGTCCAGTCACACTGCACGCACCAATTTCAGCAAGTAGCTTGTGGGCTCTAGTGACCAATGCAAACTTTCTCTTCTTATAGATAAAGGAGAACTGCGAAGTACCTAACCATTGCTGGCTAGGAGGCTCTGATACCGGTATCACAATTACTTGAATGTATTTAGCAGACTATGCCTTGAGGGACAACCACAAATCTCTCCCTGTGCCCTCAGGAGGACACAGTGCTCTGGGACTCATGCCATGTCAGAAGCGGGGGGCATTGCATCTGAGGCCTTTTGCTGTATCTTTGTATTTCAATACTGGGAATGTGAACAGAAAATCTGTCACTCTGAAGTGGATGCATAGTTCAATGAGGGCTTTGATACAGAGATTCAAGCAAAGAATAGAAGTGGTCTTGCAAAATATAAACACGAACAAGGATTGGCCTTGTTCCACATCCTGGAGAGCCAATTTCAAGCCTGAAAACCCCGATTCTTGTGATTTAACCTGGGAAAAAAGGCAAAGCTGATATGAATAATGGTTGTTTGCTATAGTTCTCCATCAAACTGATGACAAGTCAAAAACTGACATTTTTCCTGTAGCTGTTGAAAGGAATTTCTTTACATGTGCATTATATGCCATGTGATTGTGATTTGCTCTCAATCAGAGTGTGAGCTGCATGTGTTGTTACATTGTTGAGAGCCCTATTCATGACCTACTACCTTATTATTAAAAGCGTGGAAAAAAACGTTGATCCAAGCCTGGCCCCATAGGCTTCAGCCTGGTAAATGAATTACTAATGCAGGTCAGATAGGCAAGGGGGCAGGAGCAAAGAGACAAGGTTTGGCTGAGTTGGTTAGCACACCACCAGTTCTCTTCTTGATATGTTTTTGCAGCTATTGTGGCAAAGAAAAACTTTTAAGAATGCGTTTAAAATGAGAAAAAGTCGCTCTTTGGGCTTTTACAGGGAGCTGCTCCCTGTCATGAAAAACAGTGTGGAAAAAGTGAAGGGGGAGTGTTTGAAAAATCTAACCTGGATTGATAGTGTTTGGCAAGTTCACCAATCCTGAGTGATCTGGCATCCCACGAAATGAGCAATGATAGTTCTGGAGGGGATGGGTGCTGATAAGGCTGTAAACAGGGAGACAAAGTGTTTCCCTTTGCTGCTGTCAGGAAGGGGGAAGCAAAGGGAAGGCAGTACAGGGGGAGGCAACAAGCACGACACAGCAGGCTTCTAAATGATCTCTGTGGCTGTGTTGTGCAGGATGGCATTTGTCAGAACCAGAGGAAAGGATCTAAATGAGCAGTAATGTGAAGCTTTGTCACATGGATGTACATGAAATGCTTTGCTTTAGAAGTGGTGCACAAAACAGGGCCTGTGAGGCAGCAGGCAGCCCCCTTGTCAGGGCCTGGGGAGAGCAGCTGGAAAGAATGCCGGAGGAGATACCTGTGTGACCAGAGAACCCACATTATCCCAGGCATTGCTTCACATACAGATGTGGGCTGCATGTTTCCAAGCACATTTATGCCTGGAGCAGCACTGCAGCTTGTGTCCCAGAAGTGACTTCCCTCAAATTTGGCATCCAGGGCAAGGAAAGCACTGACCTCCGGGCTCTTCTGCCAGAGGCAAGGAAATATCTGACATTTCTAGCTCCTCCATAGCATCCAGATTAGGATCTCTGTCCTCTTCAGAGCGATACAATAGGCTTCTTGCCCTTCATAGTTGGTAGGAGGTGATTCAGGGTCACCCCCTGCAGTCCTGCTGGATGCTCTGACACTGACACCAGAGCTTTGTCTACAAAGGTTTTCCAGTGTGACACTGAGCTGAATGTAAAAAGTAGATTTTTCTTTTAGGATTTTTCAGCAGGGAAGGTAAAAATTTGATTTTAAAGATCTTTTTCAGAGGAAAAAAAAAAAAAAAAAACATGCAACAAAACAAGAAAAAAAAAAGCCCTAAACTCATTGCTCTGGACAAAATTAACTGGTAATGTTGCTTAATGTAACTGAGACACAACATGTGCTGCTTCCTTTAGCTGTACTGACATGTGGTCACATCTGTCCATAGGGCATTGCAGATGCAATCACCCTCTTGTGTGAAGAAATTGTTAGTTGCAGAGTACCCTTCAAGCAGCTTTTTGGCTTCACAGTTGTTGTGCAGGTCTGCCTTACCTTGGGATTCTAGATCCCTAAAGGCAATGCACATGGCACAGGAACAGATTTTTTTTCATTTATTTCAAGAGCTTACAGTGAAGTGTCACATTTTGGCTGAAGACTCATGAGACAGGGCTTCGTGGGCATGCCAAATTCCTGAGCTTCACTGCCAGGTCTCTGGGAGTGGGAAATGGAGCGGACTTGGCAGCAAACATACCCTGTAAGTAATAAGCCCCGTGGCTCTTGGGCACCAGATGGATGTTCATGGGAGGAGTCCTAGTAATATTGCAAATTAATAAGTAAAGAGCTATCTCCCTCTCATCATTACCACCTGTCCTGCTCTAGAGTGAAATAAAAAATGCTCCTGCACTGTAGTTTTAATTAAAAGCTGTGCTGGTACATCGTAGAGCATTAAGGATGACTGAAATTGTGGACTCCTTTTCCCCTCTACTGCAAGATTTACTGTGTAGGTATTCAGGAGTTGTGTGTCTTCACAACAGCATTATCCTTGAGTCCCATGCATGCAGTAACTGGTATAAGCCATAGTAAAACTTCTCCTGAAAAGCTCCCATAGAACTAAAATACAGGTCTCTAGAAACTTTTGCTTTGATAGGGTCACTGAAAAGATTCACACAGCATTTTTTTTTTATTTATTTTTTAAAATTTTCTTATTTGTGTGTGGGATACAGGAAAAGCTTTCCCAAAACCTGACCTCCAGCTTTTTGTGGATCAGCACAGCAGCTCATTGTGGAGGGTTTTACTTGCTCACCGTGCCAGGCAAATAAATGTCACTGGGCCACAGGAGTGGAGACATGGCAGATGTACCTTGCAGAAGAAGAAAGCTCTTCCAAGACTTTGTCTCTTCATGAACAGTCGCCCTTTTCCTGTCAGGTGAGTGAAGAGGGTGGTGTTTGTGCTAGCAGGAGCAGAGATAAGAGGGTGTAGGGCTGGATAGGTATGACTTTGCAGGGCTGGTACTTGGTCTATCCCTGCTCCACACCTCCCATCCCAGATGCAGGAGGGGACAGGTCAGCTGAGGCAGAAGCCAATGTGGTGGCGGCGAGGTGCTGGGCTGTGTGATGCAGGTGTAGAGAGACCAGCTACGTACACAGCCTTTTACCTCTTTAAGCTTTGAGAAAAATACATCAAGGACAGGAACAGTGGTACCAGAATATTGTTCACCCAAAATCTGACTGGATCAAACACTTAGGGATGCCGTGCCCTGTATAACCCTCCTCACCTCTATCTTCTGTTTCCTAGGAAATGTGTGTTTCTCAGATGATGCTTTACACAGGCCTGTGATTGCTGCCTCTCTGGGGTGCTGAGAATTGGAGTAAGGGGAAAGATTTGCCTCAAAATAGATAATGATAGCAACAGTGTGGATTTTTACCTAGTTCTGACTGTAATGAAGTGAGCCTTGGGTCATTTAGCAATTATTATGGTTGATCAATAATAAGCACTGCACAAATTAACGTACCCAGTTCCTATATAAGATGAAGGTTTTGCAGACATATTGCAACAACTCTGATTACAACTGTCCCAGCCTTCTCTAGTGCTGAGCAAATCAGCTTTTGTGAAAAGCACAATGAGACATTCGGCTCCTGTTCTGGGTTCAGATATGTCAAGCCTGTGGTTTCTCAGGAGTTTATAAAAATAAAAACAAAATGCCTTTACTTAGCGTAGGCTGCTATTATAAAATATCATTGTGAGTAGATTACAGATTTTGCTAGAGTTTAACAGTCAACCTTTTCCATATGAATGCATGCTTTTGGCTGGGAAAACTATTATCTGAAAATAATGGCTTTCTTTTCAAGCCAAAAACTAAGTATGGAAGGCACATCCAACTGAAATGAGAACTGCTGTGTTATTTCAGTTTTTGTAAAACTGCTGTTATTTCTGACAGTGGTTTTGCTGAAGACGGTGGTTTTGCAGAAGAGATGCAATCTTTCTTAAATAGACTATAAATAATAGCTAAAAACTGAATTGGAAGAAGAATAAATAGAGACAATTAATTCAACTGAAAAAGGCTAATTTTCATTCTGATTAGCCATGCTAGCACACAATTATCACTTAATGCCATTACAAGACTGTAGGATGAGGAACAAATCATAGAATTCAATTGATAAAATAAATGGTACAATATGTGTGCTGTTCATTTCAATCGGTCAGTAATTATTCTCCACTGTGTTACACAAAAATATTCCCTTCCAGTCTGAACACAATTTCAAAACTCACATTAGAAATTTCAAGACATATATGTAGACAATGTGGGTGATGCTCAATTCTCAGTTCTTCAATGTTGTGTCTTTCTGCTTTCACTTTTCAAATACATAATTGGAAACCATCCTTGGCTGGCCAGTACATTCATGTCCTGTGCTGCCCCCTCCTTCGGAAATATTTCACCAAGGTTATTTCCCAAACCTCAGACAAATCTTTCTGTTTCCCCTCAGCCAGCTAATTTCCCAAGCTAGCCCACAGTTAATTAATTTTTTGTTGTCCTACTGTGCTGGACTCGTTTCATTCCTACCACCAGATGCCAACCAAAGATCCCTGTAAGTGGCAGCTGTCATCCAAAATTGGATCTGGAGGAAAGTGTGTGCTGCTCTCTGCTGGGAGGACCCAGCGGTACATGCAGCATTTGATGACTGTTGGTTTCACACTTGCAATGCTGTTTTCCCCGGTAAACCTATTGCAAGAATGCAACAAAATTCCTCATTTTTTGGGGTTGCAATCTTCATTTTGCTTTTGAAAGCATCACTGTCTAAAAGCTTTCATTCACTGCAATACTGACCCTCCCCACCCTCACTCATTTCTGCCCAGACCAGACAAAAAACTATCTACACCTCAAGCATTTCTGCCATGGGGCTGTGGATGTGATAGTACAACTGCTTTTCTCATTCTGTTGATGAGCAGGGAATGAATCAGAACTCGGAGATGATTGCTTTTTAGCGTGATATGAAATTTAAGTGAAATAGTAAATTGAAGTTTAATCTCAAAAACAATTTGCTTGGCATAGGGAGCTAGATTATATGAGCACAGAAAGCTTGTACTCCTGAGAAACTGGGATAAAGGCTGAGTGTGAAACCCTCAGTACATTTGGACTAATCAAACAGTATCAAGAAATCACTTTGAGGAATCAACTCAAGAACTCATATGAACTGTACTTTAAGAAATATAATTTTAAACATAAATTTCTAACTGATGCAGCAATGTACTGCTAAAAAAATATTCTTAGCTGGCTGAAAACTTTTCCAAGCCTATCTTTCAGTTTCTTTCTCATCTTTATAGACTATGGGAAGGCATGTTAGTCTCTAGATGACAAAATACAATTTGTTTACTCAAAGAGCTTCCAGAAATCACAATGCAGCACTACTGTATGTTATTAAAAGATAAAAAATGTATTACTGTCAGGTGAAGGGTCAACGTCAAATTCTTGTTCCATCTGCCAAATTCAGATTTAAAGCTGAAGCAGTCTTGAAGATGCTCAACTGAAAGCATCATATTCAGCAAAAATATCTCATGATACCACATTGTTTCCTATGGCTGGGTCCATCTAGTGTTGTCAGGAGAGAAATATCACCCTAACGTGCAGCTGCCTGTCAGTTTACCTCTCTGGAGACTTTAAATTGATTACAAGTCATACAACAACAACGAAAAAAAGACATTTAGAGAATGACCTTCTTTATAGCACATGTGCCTGGGTGTGGGGAGAGGAGAGTCAGGTTGGTTTGAAAGGTCTTTCTGGAGTTTATGTCTCTTTCTGGCTGTGGTGGTTCTGCACTAAAAGGAGACTTTTAAAATGGCATTGGTATGTACTGTATCTCAAGGGGAAGAGGCAATAAAAGTAATTCCTGTCAAATAACTAAGCAGATGTGACTGGATATTGTAAGGAGTTATTCAGTTGGAAATCAGAAGTCATTTTGACGTAACTGTGTTCCAGAAGAAACATTCTTTAAGTTTTTACTGCAGGACTCGATCAAGTCTTGTATACTTGTCTTTTCATTCAGTTTGACACAGATACCCTCTCCAGAAGGGTTTACTATAACACATTTTATAGAAACTATGCTTATAAACCGCATAATTATTCTTGCCCTGGGAAATTATTAAAAAATCAAGGAAGTCTGCTCAAAGGACTTACAGTCACAGCACTGTGATGAAGGTGAAGTAACAAAACTCTAACTCTTTATTCAGAAACCAACACTTCTACGGAACCGGATTGGGTGGGTGGAGAAGCAGAGCATTTTGTTAGGACTAGAAAGAAGGCAATCTCTTCTTCCAGCTACTTTGTAGAAATCCATCACATAGCAAACATTACAGTGAGGTTCTCAGGGAGAGTTTAAGTAATTTTTTTGATAAACATCTCAAAACAGTAATGGTAACAATAAACCACAGAGAAAACAGTTTACCATTTCTAACAATTACTCTTTCAATATTGCAGTGACCCCGTTAACCAGACATGTGCATTAGTAAAATCCATCATTGCAGCTAAGAGGAAGAATAACAGTGTTTAAATAGTTTCATTCTAAATCTAATAGCCAGTTGAAAAACCTATAAAATTTTTATCAAGCATGTAGACTCATCTAAATAGTCAATGTTACTTATTTTTCCACTACAGAAAAAGATGAGATCCTTAAATCCAAGGCCTTTTCCATAAAAGGCTTAAATTTCTATTACAGATCTTAGCTATTGGAAACTGCTTTTGTATTGACAATTTTTCTGACAGCAGAGGATCAAATATTTAAAATGCCTGATTTATTATTGCTTACATGCAAACAATTTCTCTCTTCTGGAGCAAACAAGTGCAAATAATTACTTATGCATTCTTGACAGAAGAGGCATATCAATTTTTCCCACCATGTAGCAAGGATGTCAACCTGTCAGGTACGTCTCCTGCCATTCTAAGAAAAAAGGAAAAGAAACAGTCTTTCAACACCTTGATCTGATAGTGTGTAACATCAACGGCTTATGATAAACCCTATTCTCAAATGATTTTGCTGAGACAGGAGTTTGCTGACTTTCCATCTGAGCAACACTCATTGGCATATTTCTGCCACAAGCAGCTATTGCGGGTGTTAACAAATCACATTTTGTCTCTGGGGGCAGCCAGACACCAGTGGAGTTTGTATCGTGTCTCATCCTTGTTTCTGTCTACTCAGGCATTTTACTTGGGTTGCAGCTCCCATTTACTAACACAGCATCCCTAGAACAGACGATGTTCTCGCAGAGCTGCATGTGTTTTTATTTCAGTGTCTCTGTGCAACCCCAACCTCATTTCCACAGTTTTGTGCATTATGTCAGAGATTCTTGGCCAGTAGAAGACGCACAGGCTGTAGATTCCTCAATGCCAGCTGCAAAGTAGCAGGCTGTTAGTTTCAACTCTTTTGCTAGTTTAAATAAATAAATAAATACTTTTAGATGTTTCTCTTCGAGTGCAAATTCGATAGTGAATATTTAAAATTCTTCAAATTGTATGACAAAAAAAAAATCTCACAAAAACAGTGTGCCAGTCAATCCAAGTGTGCTCTGCGTAACATTTGCCCATATATAAATCACTGTGAAGTTTGGCTGTTAGCACCAGTAAAACAACTAGTCACTGCTAA
Organism: Chloroceryle aenea; assembly: GCA_013399075.1. NCBI lineage: Eukaryota > Metazoa > Chordata > Aves > Coraciiformes > Cerylidae > Chloroceryle > Chloroceryle aenea. The sequence continues at coordinate 158,536 of VWZY01005391.1, forward strand.
TGACAACAAAGTAGCACAAGCTTAGGGTCTGGCTCTCTCTTATACTGTGGTCTCATCTCATAAAGCAGTTAGGACCCAAGACACAAAGATATTTTGCTTGCTTGATGCTCTTTGAAATTAGTAGAAATCAGGATATGCTTATCTGTAAAGCTTTGCTTCTTGGGGAATTTTCAGAAGCACTTAAGCACCAAATTTTCACAGCTTTCTCTGGGAGCTGTGAACTTATTTTGGGGTTTTGGTGCCCATCCACATGCTTGGGTATCAACATATCACTAAGACTCCTGAGAGTTATGATGATCTCATTAAATCACAACAGGTAAATGGGATCACATCTGATAAGTACTTGAAAAATTTCCATGGCACACCAAGCAGCAGCAGCAGCAGCATCCCTCTCATGCTTCAGTTTGATTTCTCGTGATCATTCATTATCCCATGGCATTTTTTCATAAAAGACCTCAACCTACAATTGAATTGCAAGCTTAAATTGCAGCACCAGCAGAGCTGCTACTTGAAATAGTAGATGTGGTCTCACTGGGAGACAGGCAGTGATTGAGCCAGCTTCATGGGGTGACATGGGATGGTTTGGTCAGTCTGAGATGCTCCATTTCCCTCCCTGGAGGACAAGGGCAGGCAGGGAGAAGGGAAGTAGGGCAGGTGGGATGCACCCAACAGCTCAACTCTGACCCTTCTCCACAAGCCAAGGACAACACAGCCTATGCCACATATGGCTGGATTTCCTCCCTGTTATGGTACAATCACCGCTATTAGAAGAAGAAGAAAAAAAAAACAAAAAACCCAAACTTCAATAAATTAATCAAAGGCCATTATTCAAAAGCAAAACAGAATCTGGAACTTTTTTCAGAGACAGAGTCCATCAATAACAGCTACACTGTGCAGCCTCCATTTTTTTGTTTGTTTGTTTCACTGGATTTGAGGTCCTCATGTCAAGCAAAGCAATTGTTTGTGAGCCTGGGAAAATGACTGTACAGGCATTTTAAGCATTTGTATGCACTTTCCCTGCATTTCAGAGCAAGACCTGTGTGGCGTGGTGGAATAAATGCTGTACTCTGTGTTGGAGTGTACACCCCTGGTAGGACCAACTCTGAAAAATACAGTTTTCCCCAGGGTAAGTAAAGGTTGTCAACCCAGGGTGCTGTGTGGGCTCTCATACAACTGCTTTGCACTTTGTACTTATGTGCAATAACTCAGGAGTTGAATGTGTTGGTTTCACAAGGAGAGGTTTTTTTTCCTTAGAGTTGTTTTCAAAGAACTATCATGATCATACCGTCTCCTAATGGTTTCCATCTGAGAAGCTACATCAGATTTCTTCAAAACAGAGTCAGGCAGTTTGGATCCAATTCACTTTACTCATTACCGTTCTTGTCACACTCATCAGCAAAGTCTTTCTGTCAGGCTGAAGTCTGCAGCCCTTCTTATCAATGTGTGTTGCCATGCCCAAACTTGTATACTATTTATTTTACTTTTAATTACTCATTCAGCTGTTAGGAGAATACATCTGTAGTTTGGACCTTTACAAATAGACCTAACAGTAATTAACATTTAAGGAAATTTATATTGAATTAAAAGCCAAGGAAGGAAAAAACTATGTTGATAGAGAACCTGTCCTATCTGTCCGTTTTCCCTACAAAATCTGTTAATCCAGGATAAAAGCTATAAGGTTTCTGAGATACCATTTCCTTTTTCTCTGCTTTTAGAAATGTCTAAGAAATTTAGTAAATGTTCTCAGAATGGCAGGTGGAAAGTAATTCATGTCAGGCCACAGAGATCTGTGGGCAAGTGGGTCAGCACAGCTTATTCTGAAGGAAATCTTTTAAGGGAAAACAAACTGGTTTAAAACAAAGAGGGATTATTTTTATTTTTATTTTTCCTTTCAAATCCAGAAGAGAAATACAGGTGGAAAGTTAAATTTTAGATGTTAAATTATGCTAATCCTTTATGTTTTATGTATATAAGATTTAGATGTTTTTATGCTAACCTGAAACATAGCAAACAGACCAGAAAAGATTGTGTTATGATTTTGGACAGTGAAAATTTAAGCCACCTAAGACAAAATAACTTTGCTTTGCATGTACGTTGTGGGAGCAATTCTAGTTACAAAGCAGACCTTTTATCCTTGCCCTTATTCGCACATACCATGTTTTCTGAGAGTGCCCATCTCCATCACTCCTGCCTGAGTGCCCCGGGCTGGCCATCTGGGTACTGCTGAGGACCACAGGCCCCAACCAGAGCAGGGGTTTGTCCCCACCATACCCATCCTGCTGTTCCTTCTGCCCTGCAGCACCTCACACCTTTCAGCCATGCCCTTGTCTCTCCTGTCTTCACACCAGGAGGACTTTAGAAAGTCCAGATAGGATCTTATTAACCTTGCTTTGCTGATTATCCCCAAATCTCCAGCATCTGGATCCTTGCTAGGCCCTGCCCTTTCCTCTAAGGCAGTCTGCTCCCTCTCTAGTCTCTTACCCTGTCACTCTTTTATAGTTTCTGCTGACCTGACTTGCTTGAGACCTTGCTGTATTCAGGTTTTGTCTCTAGTTATGTAGTCTAGTATTGGCTTCCCAGACACAGTTAACCCTCCTTCAACTCCCAAAAGGTTGAACCAGTAATTATCTACCTGAAAATAAACAATTGTTAAGCATTTGCTGATTTTAATACACAAAGATTAGACAAAATATTTTATTTTCATTGATTCCCTCAGCATTCCCCACCTTTGAACATTAAGAGTGACCGAGGCTCACTCTGAAGACCAGGAGCCCTCCTCTCACCAGCGTGCCTGCTGTCAGGTGTAAAGTGCTCTATTCCCTCCCCCACCTCAGAGCTTTGCACAACACTCCTGATGGATCTAAGCTGGCCCCTAGGGGAAAAGCAGCTTTTTGTCCACCTTAATAATTGCTCCATACAACCATGTCCTTTCAGTCATCAAGCCGTAAAATTGCTTTTGTAATTTATGTTCTAAAAGCACCTTGAGTGCAGCCTCAGCAGAGCTTTCTGTGCTAGATGGTTGGTTTTCTTTTTTCCTTTTTGTCTTTGTCTTGCAATTCATTGATTGGGGTCCTTACACAGATGATTAACATCCCAGCACCTCCCAGAACTACTGAGTGTGGAAAACTTGCATTTGCCTCTTCCTCCAGACAGGAGGTCAAAGAAGTGGCTTGTGTATTTAGCCCTGAATATGGCAAATGGTTTTTTTGGTCATCTCAGCATCATTTTGTAGTGAGCTACAAACCTCACATTCCTGAACCAACTGACAAGGAAGCAAAACAAAACATGGGCACTTCCCCAGTGTCACTGTTGCAGAGGGGAATTCTGATCCAATTAAAATTCTCAATTCCATAATCCATTGGACTGTGAAAATACAAATTGAAATTTGTTCACAAAACAAGAGGAATCAAGCCTTTCCTCTGCTTTGTTTTTAGATTCAGAACTGTTAAGGACAACAGGGCTGGGGTGATATCATTTTGATGGCCTCTGCTGCCCAGGATGTGTCCTCGGGTCAGCAATGCTTTTCTTGAAGTAAACAATTTACATTCGTATTTCAAGCTTTCAGTTTAAAACAGTGTTTATCATACAGCAGTTGCAATTCAATAGGAAAGCTGCTGCTGCCTTTCCAGCTGTCAGATCAGATGGACACACTGGACAAGCTGGAGAAGTGGGCCCAGGTGAACTTCATGAGGTTCAAAAAGACCAAGTGCGCAGTCCTGCACCTGGGCCAGAACAATCCTCATTGTCAATACAGGCTGGGGGAGGAGGTGATAAAAAGCAGCCCTGTGGTAAAGGATTGGGAGTTCTGGGGGATGAGATGCTGGACAGGAGCCAACAATATGCACTTCCAGCCCAGAAGGCCAATCACATCCTGGGCTGCATCGAAAGAAACTTGGCCAGCAGGTCTAGAGAGGTGATTCTGTCACTCTGTTCTGCTGAGGTCTCACCTGGAGTACCACATCCGGATCTGGAGACCTCAGCACAAGAAGGACATGGACCTGTTGGAACTGGTCTAGAGGAAGGCCACAAGGATGATCAGGGGGCTGGAGCACCTCTCCTAAGAGGCCAGGCTGAGAGTTGGAGTTGTTCATCCTGGAGAAGAGAAGGCTCCAGGGGGACCTTATAGCGGCCTTCCATTACCTGAAGTGGGCCTACAAGAAAGCTGGAGAGGGCCTGTTTACAAGGGCATGTAGTGATAGCATGAGGGGCAATGGTTTTAAATTAGAGAAGAGTAGAATTAGATGGGATGTTGGGAAGAAGCTCTTTACTATGAGGGTAGTGGAACAGTGAAACAAGTTGCCCAGGTTGGTGGTGGAGGCCCCATCCATGAAGACATTCAAGGTCAGGCTTGATAAGCCTCTGAGCAACTCGATCTAGTTGAGGATGTCCCTGCTTACTGCAAGGGATCTGGACTAGATGACCTTTAGAAGTCCTTTCCAACCCAAGGCATTCTATGACTCTTCCACTAAGGATGAAACATGCCTGGAGGCCAGGCTTGGATGTTAGAATTTTTTGAAAACCCCAGTGAGTTTTGCAGTGTGAAGTGAAAGCTTGATTTTTTATGTGTTTAGAACACCAAAATGTGTGACAGCAAGTGTACTCATCAGTTTCTACTGCATGGTTAACATCCATTACTGTCTTCTAGATTTGTTTTCATATGACAAAAGAACTTCTCAGCTACCTGTAAGGCTATGTACTTAACCCTCCTTGAAGATTTCAGACTTTTCCTAGGTCTAAGTCAGGGTTAAAATGGTCTCCTAAAGGGAAAATGGGCTCTGTCTATCCTGTGAGTATTGTCTTTTCTTCTAGACAGTAGGATTGGGGTCAGTAAACCACCTAGTCAAAAGAAAAACAAAGCTTAGTGTAGGGAATGCAGGGAATTTTAGAGTCTTTGGATCAAAGGAAAGACCTGAGTTAGAAAAAAAGTCAGTGATAGGCTGTTAGAATGAAAAGAAAAGCTACTGGTAGTCACAATGGCACAAAGTTAGGCCTTATCCCTGCTTTTAGGTAGATGATTTGATGGCTTCAGTCTCCAAGGAGCCACTGGGACAAGAAAGGCAAGGGAGAAGAACAAGAAAACTTCAGTCTATGTTGGGTATAATGACTGTATGTTTTGATTTTTGCCTCCATTTTTGTCTAACCACTAAACTCCTCTGAAGATATATCTCATGTGGCTGTCAATTTTTGAGGACTAGGAGGTGGTGTGTTCTCATGAATGATCTTCTTGGTGCAAAAGCTTTTTCTCCTAAATCTCAGTGATTTCTATCTCAGAAGCATTTAAAGGGCTTTTTGCATGATTTTTGAAATTTGGTGACCTTGTGCCATTCTCAGTCTTCAAAGCAATGTGAGTTGACGGACAGTAAAAAAAGCCATACTTTGGGGCTTCATGATTTAACTTCAGAGATCTGAAGCAAGATAAGGACAAACCGCAACACTGAAGTCTCCTTCCTCTCCCTCTTCATAAAGCAGCAGCTGTAACTTCAGAAACAACAGACAGCACCAGATATCAATATAAGTTTGAGGAGCTTCATTTCACCTAATTATATGAGCAGTGTTCCAGGGTACCATCTACACTTCTGAGCTTTATCCATTTAATTTCTTCATTCTCAGCACTAATCCATGTGAACAGTAGATTATACGCAGACTACCTAGCAGTAGTCTTGTTGCTCCAGTTGTTTCTATTTAACCAATCATGAAAACCAGCCTTAAAGTTTTCCATATTTCTCATCTTCTCAGCTTGAACTAGATCTTCATTACCCTTCTAGCATCAACAAAGATTCTACAGAAAAAAAAACAGGAGAACAAAGGACTGCATTAACCTGCCTCAGAAAACAATAGTTGACGGAGAAGGGCATGACTTTCTTCTGCTCCAAGAGAAATACTTATTGCTCTTCAGAGACTTCAGTGACACTGGCAATGCAGGAAGAGAAAACCTCTGAGTTCTATGAAAATACACCTGGAAATTCAGTAATTTTTTTTTTTTTCTGTGCAAATAATTATAGTTCCCAGTGTTCTGCTACTTCCATTCTCCTCTTGGAAGTAGAGTCCTGTCATCATATCACAGTGCTTAAAAGACTTTCAAGAAATTGACAGATTTTGCTTATATGTATAAAAATGGCCCCAAAAGAAGAAACTAAGATACAACTCTGGTTTATCACTATGCAAAGAATATAAGAGCTCTTAAGCCTGAAACCAAATCTTTCTTCCTTGTAACCATATAAGCTTCCTAGCCACTAACAACAAGTACCTTATAAAGACTGCAGTAAATTAAGGTTAAAATTTAGTGTACTTTTAACTAGCGATGGATTCTGCAAAATAATTAAAATTACATCAATATGAAACTTTGAAGATATTACTGTTTGTTATTATGTTACTCAGTTATGTGTCAGTATCACCAAGGTGCTCTGTGACATTCACAAACCCTAGAGGTAAGGCATCTGTCTTGCAGCTCAATGTTTCATTCATTTTAGACAATTGCATGAGAACCTTCCCTGATTTGCTGTTCTTCATTGTACCAAATATAAGCTTCTAAGCCTGTTTTCCAAATCTCCTGTGATTAAGCTCTGACCAAGCTAGCTCTGGTTTTGCATAGTGGGGGGAGTGTGGGTGGATGGCTGCTATTACAGCTTTTTAAATGCAAATACACAAACGACCTTCAGTTTGTCCTCCTTCAAGTGCCTCTAAACATAGCATGAATTTTCCCCAATATTTAGACTGCTAATACCGTCTCTTTCTCCACATCTCTAATTAGTATTTGCTTCTGTGTTGTTGCCTGCTGGAATTAATTGATATTTGTTAGATGCTGAAGGGCAGGAACATATGGTGCCACCTTGTGTGCTGTGCTGATCTGTATAAAACCCTGCTGCTGTAACTGCTGAGTCAGTGCTTTCCTTTCCTTTCCTTCTCGATGGCAGTATCTCCAAGACTGACAAGTAGTGAAGGTGAAAACATTTAACCCAGTGTCAGAGCAAGCACTGTGGCTACAGCTGCATTAGAGGATAGCACTGCCTAACAGAAACATATATGTAGAGACATTTAGTGTTAAGGACCTGACTTAGAGACATTTAGTGTTAAGGACCTGACTTTCAGACTGTACCCAAAACAGGAGGGTTGCTTTGGACTGGATGAATTCTGGTGTTCTGGGCTGACCCCAGTATCCAGATGAGGCACGCTGCCTATGTAGCTGGAACATGTATTTTTGTTTAGTTTCAAGCGGAAGAAAACTAGCTCCTGTGCTTCAGGGCTGCTATGTGGTGCCCAGCAAGTATTTGCTAATCTCTGCCAAGTTCTTCAAAGTGGTAAGCAGGTAAACTTTGGAGATAATAAATGTAAGCACACACTATACATGCCAAACTTCGCCTGTAGCAGCAATGCTGTGTGTATGATCTAATATCCAGTTCATTTCCCTACAGATGTCCAAACTGTGAATTGTTAATTCATGCCCTGGCTTTGAAGTGAGTTTGAACTAATCGTTTCCTTTGGCAAGAAAACATGGGTGTGATGAGAGGGCTGCTAATGCCAAGCTCCATGCCTGTAGATGCAGTACAGATGTAAATAAAACTGTTTGGCTTTCTAAGACTGGTGTAATCTTCCAAAAATATCCTGGTAACCTCTGAGGCCTCTTTCACTCATAAGCTATATACAAGTCTCCCTATGACACACATGGACACAGTTCTGTAGAAAGCGGTCTGTGGTGGGCTGTGAAGCAGCCAGTCATTTCTGTACCAATGGCCAAAGGACACAGGGGTTCAGTGAGTTCAATGCTCTAGTTTGTAGTTGTTGTGACTTGGACTTTGTTTCAAGCAGCAGTATAAGGAGCCACCTCAGCATCTGCTTGATGATGGCTTTCACTTTAACAGTGCACAATGCCAGTCCAAACACAAAAAGTCAGTCTACCTGAAGCCAATGAAGAAAATCACACCCATAACACAGCAGAATATATTGCCCTTGTTTTGGCATGGAGACCTTTGGTATGGAGTCTGTGTCAGAGCGTCTGGTCATACATGACTCACGGGGGCTCCATAGAAGCCTGTGTGGGGCTGCACCTCCAAACTCCTCTGTGAGTTTCTCAGTGACTGAAGCAGCTCCTGGGGAGCACAAGCAAGCCCTACTCAGCAACCTTGGCTGTAAGTTACTGGGGCCTCTCCCTAAAGGCATGCTTCCATAATGCACAGGAGTCCAGCCCTGGGAAATATTTTGTCCTGGTTTCTGTGTTTTGAAGAGAAAGAAGAGGGTACAGTGGCTGTGTGGAAGGCAAACATTCTCTGGCACTGTATGGGGGCAGTGAGGTGTGAGGAGACAGGCCACAGGGCTTGGAGGCAGGGAGAAGCCTTCAGAACTACCGGACCATTTTTATTCCTGCCCCATGACAGCTACGCATAAGGTCTGAGTTGCTCAAGTTACTGGTCCCCAAGTCTGACAGGGGCCAGGCACCACTTCTGCATCACATTGCCCCACACCGCAGCTGCATCCCCCAGCAGCCTTCTGCAAAGCAGAGGGCACACATCCTTGCCCCACTACACACCACCAGAGAGGTGCTGCACATCAGGACGCTAATGTTATTTCTTAGAAAGCGAGGGCTAGATTCTGCATTCACTGACATGTTGCTGCTGCAGGATTAAGGCATCTGTGTGTGTACTGCAGTTATTCTGGGTCCTTTAGTTTGAAATCACCCTTGTTCAGGGACTAGTGGTAGTTATCTAAATATACAATGTATTGTCAGCCTCCTGACTTCACTGGTCACCTTTCCTTCAGAGTAAATAAGCTGAAAATCCACTGATTTTTCCAAAACCAAACAATCAAGAACTCCACCAAACCAAAAACCTTAAATTAAAATTAACTCTCCGCTGCAATAAACGGTGGAGCCTGGGAGCCAGAGGCGTTGAAAAACTAAATGGCCCATGGCTTTTAGCGCTGATTTGGTACACTTTGCTCCCAGGTCTTCAGCTGATGGTGGTTCCAAGGAATTAGAGAAGAGCTGGGGGATACAATCTAGACTATGCTATTCCTCAAACTGAGGATGCTCTTCCTTAATCGTTCATCTTAATCCCTTCTTAGAGAGAGCACATGCATTGAAGAGGACTGTACTGGTTTAAAAGCTAGGTTGTAGTCCTGTGCATTTAGATTTTTATTTGATTACTTTTTAATTTTATTTTTTTTAAAGTTTATGAGCTTAAAAACATAGTGGTAGAAAGCTGAAAAATATGGTTTTTTTCAGCCAAAAAAAAACCCCATAGATTGGCTACATTTACTGAAAGAAGAAGGTGCTGTTAAGGTGAACACTTTTTCCTGCTGAGGGGCTGATAATCATAGCACACAAAGCAACACATAGAGGACTTTTTTCTTCTATTGTTAAAATATTGGGGTGAATTTGTTGCCTGGAAGAAATGAAATGCAGTGAGATAGTGTGACATACCTCAATCTGTTGCTTGCTGACATAATGTGTTTCGGATGGATTTCCATTATATTACACTCAACAGACGGACATTTGAGTTTATAAGATTTTATCAATTTTTTTCATAATTAATATAGGTTTTTCTGATGGAGTGGTACTTCTTGCACAGCAAAGGGTTATTTTATTTTCCTTCTTTTACTCTCATCTATCTTCATATCTCACTCACTGACTTTTTATTAGAGCACCTTTTGCTTTTCATGGGTCTTTAGTTCCATTAAACATCCAGTGCTAATTAGACTCTGTTGTCTAAACTGTACCAAACACTTCACTCAAAATCAAAGAGCATTTAATTAGTTACTCTACAGGTTACACCCTATCTTGCAACATTAATGCAAATGAACAGTTGAAATGCATGTTACAGCCTAGCGAAAATGTAAAAAAAGCTTCTTTAATGGCAATCAAGATTTCCATTTTGCTGTTGATGAAGGAAGGCATGACAAGTACTTGCTACTCGGATGACTGCTGGGCTGTTTGTGGTGGAGGGGAGGCAGGGGAACAGTAATGCTTACTTATTTCTATCCTTTCCCAGGAACAGCTACACAAGCAAAGCCCTGAGCGGGTGCCGAGTGCCTATGGGGGTCATATCCAAAAGAGGGGTGAAGAGGCATGGTAGCCTTGGCTTAGCGCAGCCTGCCACTGCCATGGACAGGATCAAATTTCCACAGAGCTTGACTGCTGCAGCTTTTTTGGATCCCTGAGTGTTTATTCTGGCATTCACATGGGAAGCATGGAAGTCCAGAAACAATTGTTAATCTAGTAATATCTAACGGTTTCTAATGAATACAGCAATAGGATGCTAAAGTTCAGTTTATCTGTGTTTATTAAGTGTTTTGATATCTCTGGATGTGGTACCAAGCTCTTCTGATTGCCTAATATTTTAGTCAAGGTCAGAGAGGGAGGTGGTGCATGTCAGGTTTGGGGCACATTGACTACAGAGGCAGCTCACTGTTATTATACCTGTCCGTATCTTTTAACCAGTCACAGGCAGAAGATGGGATATTAAGCCCAGACACATCAAAATGAACTGAACTAAGTAAACATCTTCGGTCTTGTCCCTCTTTTTGAACTTGGACAGGGTGATAATGACTTTGATACAATTAGCCACATTCTAGTAAGGTAGGAGGAATTAGCTACTGTGTGCTATCCAACAGATAGTATTTCTTTGAAGGTCACAGTAGATGTAAGGGTGAACTGGATGCTCATTGGATGCTCAACAAAGCATCCAATGCAAAGGTTACTAAAACTCCAAATCCCCAAAGTGATTATGTGAAAATCTGATTTATTTTTTTTTTTAAAGAAAGAAAAGTACATCCCCCAGCTGCCCCCCTCATAAAAACATGATGAAAATTAAATTTATATCATCAAACAGCAGAACTAATTCCTGAGTTCTGAACATTCTGGATTGGAAACACATTGGTTGCTACAGAAGTAAAGGATATTAGGCAGTTAACCTTAGAAGGAGTGAAATATCTTAAGTAATTACTCTTAAGCTTGTCAAAACCATTAATAACAATTATTTCTGGTCTCTAGTGGTGTGAATGTTTTGTTGAAAAAATGAAAGTGGCTAAACAGATCTAAAATGTTGATCTAAAAGTGCTCTCAAACTCTATGATTTCTGAAATACATGGAGAAAAAAATTTGCTTGGTTGAGTGAACAAATTATTCTCAAAGTAGTTCAGACCAGTGACTAGCAGTAATGTTTTCCAGTCATGCTTTACTCCTCCTTCCTTCTTTCTTCAGTAACAATCCTCTGGAAACAGTTTAAAAGAAAATTCTTTCAGGTTCAGTGTCTGCCTCTATTTTGCAAGACATTTCAGTGTCTCTTAAAGTAAAACTCCTCAAAGGAGCTTCTTCCTGCAGCTGGATCTATGTAAGTCATCTTTTCAAAGAAAACTCCTGCTGAAATATGCAGAATTGCGCAATATGTTATTGAGATCAGCTGTTGACGACATTGAGTTAGTCAGCTTAGTCTGCAAGAGCAAGTTCTGCAACTTAACAAGAAAATTAACTAAACTGCTAGATTTTCCCTTTCAAAACTGGAAAAAAATATTTGTGATAGAGAAATAAAATTACTTGAAGCAAAACAGTATCCAATTTATAATGCTTAACTCATTTCAGTGATGTTCAGAATGCTACACTTTTCAGTCACTTGCTTTTGTTCACTAGCATAGCTATTAATAGAGGCAGATGTATTTGTAATATTCTCATTGTAAAGAACAATATTGCCATTACTAGATTCTAAGTTTTACTATAATTTTTTACAGTGCACTGCTGTCAAGAATGATTGCTGCAAGTTCTCTCTTTTCCTTGTTCATTCTAGGAGTAAAAATCTGAGGAAATAAGGAAACTTTTCCATACTCCCACATGAAATAAAAATATCCAAAATTAAGTTGAACTATGGATTGTCAAAACTTTTTGTTTTGCTTTGTTTTGTTTTTCTGTAGGAAGACCTTGCTACGGCCATCTTTTAAATCACATTAAATGCAAGTAGAGAGGTACCACATATACTGCTGCCATCTCTGCAGGGAGATTTCCAGTATCTATGCGATTCCATGAGTTTGAGGTGGCTGCCACTCCTTGAGCGGACGGTAAGTGAATAAAGAAACACATCCTTCCTTATATTAATTTTAGCATATAAACCAAACAAATTAAAAGGCAAGTCTGACAAGCTGCTGTGATATTTTAATAGAGAAATCTATCCTTAAACAACAATCAAAATTAGCACATTAAGAACCACATATTTGACTGATAACTGCTGCAGTGTTTTAGGGGTCTTACATCTCTGGGGAATTGCAGTGACTGATGGAGAGCCTGGCCATCATTTAAAAAAGCAGTGTTAAATATCTTTGGTTTGCGGTAGAAAAAGACAGTTTTCTACTTGTACTTCAGACAGAGGCAAAATGAAGATTGCATGGCATTCCATCATTACTCTTCCGAGCTCTGAAACCCCTAACGTCCTTGGCATGGTATCTATAAGTACTGTTCATTGCTGTACAGCACAGTTAAAAGTAAGCTGGTGTTTAAATTTCATTTATTCTAGAAATTCAGTGAAGTCTTCTAGCATAGCAAAGGTTTATGCATATGCTCTGTACAAAGCACCTTCAAAATGTCATTAAAAAATTACATTAATGTGTGTTAAGGCTGAATTACTAGGCAGACTGCAGAGACATACATGCTTCACTTCTACAGTTTTCTTTCATCTCATTGATGAGATCTTCCATTATGTATTCTTTACCTAATTCACAGAACTCCTTAGCATCTCGCACTTAACTTCAACAACGTGCCACTTCCAGTGATCCCTCCTAAAATTACAGTAGATACGTGGTGTGTAGCTCAGCATAGCAGTAGGTAAAGGAGAAAACATCTATGAAATAGGCACCTTAGGAGTTTAAAAAACTGATTGAAAGCATCCTTAAGCCACTACCTTATTCTGAAAGTAAAAGAGCTCATTTGGGTGAGATGGAATTTTGTTAAAATCTTGTAAAACAAAACCCATAAGCCCTGCACTGGAGTTAGTATTTTGCACAGGCTGGAGTTGATGAAGATTTGTTTCATTTGATTTTTGCTGCCATAAGAAAGGTGAGTTTTTACTACAAAAAAACAGGGCATGTCTGTGACAGTAGATTACATGCCTGCTAATGGAAATGTAAACTACTGGTGGTCTCATAAACTTACTGACTGGTATTACTAGAAAGAGTTGGCTTTTTACATTATCTGGAGAGAGGAAAAATAATTCATTCCAGCAAATCTCTGAAGATGAATTCTGACACTTCAGCTGACCAGTCTGAACCAATGCTGGTTTTAGAAGGCTCAGACTGGTCAGATAAAGATGCATTAATCTTCTACCTGGGTCTTCAGTTGGTCTCGAGTGAAACAGGAACTGCCCTAATATTTGACTAATCTAAACTAAGATAATTCATCATTATTTTATTAAGGTTAGATTTAGATTAAACCTTGGAACTTAATTCCCAATCAGAGTCTGAACTTGATAAGAACATGGTTTAATCTGTCTCAAAACATTAGCAAGACTGAGACCCAGAGGCTGCAGTTGGATGGAAAGGGTGTGCTTCAGGGCACACTTCTGAGTTCTAGTCTCTCAACCATGTTAATCAAGGGTTTGGTCAACATGGGCAACAGCTGTCTTCCAGGCTAGTGTAACTGTTGTTCTTACCATAGGAGTTAATGGAAACATAACTGCCCAGACCCCCAAATTCTGAGCTGATAAAGAGGTCTTGACACAGCTGAAGAATTCACCTGGACATCTGGGCACTCAGAAATGTCCTTGGTCAACCAAGCTGAGATACAGCCCTCCGCTGATGCTCAAAAGGCAGAACTATAGATTTACAACTGTGTCTTCTGAATTTGGCAACCTGAAATGGTGACCAGAATCATGATGTTGACAAATGCCAAGGTCTTGTCAATGAGTCTGTTTCTGAGATAGGTTAGACCCATGCCTAGATCAGAGCTAGTGTCACAGCTTATATTATCTCATAGGTGCAGCTCCTCTTCACTTACACAACAGTCTAGTCCTACATTGCATACTGTGATGAAGTGGGGGAGATGTGAAAACCTACAAAATCCTGCAAGAAAAGAAACATTTCTTCCTCCTGCTACCAGCATTTCCAGGGTTAACAAGCATCGGTGATTTGAACATATGGCATTTTTTTAATATTTGAGAATTATTTGGTTTACAACTGATCTTTCTCCTGTCTTCTCCCACAAGAGGTGCAGAGATTTAACCGACAGATCTGATCTGTCTGTCTTTCTGCAGCCAGCATCTATACCCCTCAGCAGTCTTCCCAGATTAACTTCTAATAGAAGCTGATCATTAAAGATGGATGAGAGTTCACTCAAATCAAAGTGTTTGTAAATGAATGAAAACTGCATGCATGCTATAGAGAAATGAAGACTCAATAATACAGATAAAAAAAAAATCTGTTGAGCTACTGGTTCTTGAAAAAGGAATTAAAATATAATACATCAAAAATATGAAATTGGATGTGTTCCCTGGAGATAAAACTCATCATCCCAATTTTGTATCTATGGAAAAGCTCTGGGTTCCTTTAGCTAGCATAACTCTTTATATCAGAAGGACAGAAAACATGTATCACTTCTTCCTTTTTCTTCCTTGCATTTCTAATTACACTATTATATTAACTTTAGCAGAAATATGTGTGGTGTAAATTAATTTATACAACTGTGAGGACTTTTGCTTGTTAATTCCCTAATTTTACAATATTCTGCTAGTCTTGTATTTATCCATCTAAACAACTAAAACCTCACTGATGCACCAGCTGTGAGTGCCTGTGTCAGGAAGATACTGGGGTAACAGCTGCAGGAAGACTGGAATCAACACTACTTAATGAAGAGTTGGTGCCATGCGGCAGTGTGGCAGTCAGGCAGGCATGATGGGTTCGGGCTCCAGTGACATGTGATTGACTCCTGACATGCCAAGGAATGGCAGAACGAGTCCCAGTCAGAAAAAAAAAGACCACACAAAAGGCAGGAGATGGGAATCAGCACTGTCTTTTGGGAGACCTAGTTGAATGACTGACAAAAATCTATTACTGACAAAGGGGCGAGCATGACTAAAAGGTCTCACAGCATTTATTTTGACAGGATGATTAATTTCTCATTACTCATCCAGAATGGGGCTGTCTGAGGGGAATTCAGGGAAATATTTGATTCTTTCAAACACTGATTATTTGGAGAAAAGCTTTAGCATAAAACCAAACACTTTATCCTGTGTCTGTTTCAAATGGCACAGCAGGAGCTTTCTGATTTCTTGGTGGAGGTTCTTCAGCGTCTCAGCATTAGCAGGACTCTTCATTTCAAAGCCAGGAGCCAAATCCTTAGCTGCTTCTGAGGGTCTCACTTACAGTTGGACCATGCTGTACCCTTTCATGCCAGCTGGTTCCTTCCCCTTCTCCTCTTCTAGGGATATTGCTCCTGACGATGTGTTGGGCTCAGGTCCATAAGAGGAAAAATCATGACTGCTAACCTGCAGTGCTGCTTGGATGCAGGAAATTTTACCCGATAGCCATCTGGATAATAATCTTCACTTTTTCCTGAAAGGAAGCAGTTTATATTCAATGACTCTCAAAAAATCAAGTAAGTATTTGCTGCTTTACTCTTGCTGATTTCTACCTTGCATGTCTCCGGCTTTTATGCCTTCTGTCTCAAGTACCATTCAGGAAGCCCTGTGTGTTTATACTATCTACAGCAGCTGAGCTCGAGAAAGAAAGGGAAAGCTAGGATAGTGCTTTCACCCTTCACGAAAACCATACATAGCAATGCCATGCTGAATCAGACAAGTCCCTCTAGCTCAATATCCCGTCTAGGTAGCAGGTGTCTAAGTAAAAAAGAAATATATGACTAGGGCAAATGTTACAAGGAAATTTTCCAACATAACTATTTTTGTTGGAAGGACAAGGGGAAAGAATCAAATCTGGACATAGCAAGAGAAGGAGAAAATAACTGGAAGTGAAGAGTGTTAACAAAAAAGCCATTCAGCAGAAAAGTCGTGAAGGAAAAGGGAAGGAATTGTGTCTATAGGAGATGATGAAAACCACAGTCCATGAGGCAGGACAGGCTTGCAGGAAATTGGTTGGAATAACAGACATGGAGGAAGGATGGATGGATGGATGGATGGATGGATGGATGGATGGATGGATGGAGCAGTTAGAGAAAGAACCGATGGAATAAAGGAACTGAGCATATGCCAGTGGGTAATAAGTACAGTCAATCTCTACTGACAGCTATGTACATACTAGAAAGGAGTTTAACAACACAGTTTGAATGCCTATATGCTTGAAAGAGTCTGTGTGCTGTGTAATTTTGAAAATTTCATTATTTTCTATCTAGCTTACCCTATATACCTTAAAATTCTAGGCCTTTGCCTATATGCTGCTGGAGTGAGGCAGAGTGAAAACAAACATGTGAGAAACTAGGACCTGGTTGTGCTACGGGAGCTTTTCTGATGGCTCTGTAAAATGAATGGGTGACAGTGCTCCAGAAGCAACAAAAGTCTCAGCTGTTCTGGCTGAACAGCAGGGTTTTTTCTCTAATTTCCCCTGCCATCAAGATACTACCTAGGACACTGGGGGACCCTTTTGGAACGGAGAGGATCATTTCTGATGGGTTGAAGGGTTCTCCTCTTCCCTGACATACGCTTATTGTACCACAGAAATTACAGCTAGTAATTACAGCTGGTGCCACAAGTTTTAGGGCAAGCTTCACTGGGCACTTAGAAATGATGGATCCATTTTTGCCCATTTTATTTTTTTTACTTTTTTTTTTTCCTCCACAAAATGCTTTGATGTCCTGGAAGACAGATGCCTGATGGTTGCAGATTTTCACAATGTATTTGTTTAAGACATATGACTATGCTTTGTGTAAATGAGCTAAATTTTATTAGGCAGTAGCTGTATTCTCTAAATTAAATCTCATCGGTAAAAAACACAATTTGAAAGTTGAATAAGGATTGTTGTTTTATGGTTTCTGCATGTGTCTGATGAAGCAGCTCTTCCTGATGAAGAGGAGTATATGGAAGTTCATAGAAAAAAAAGAGGGAACAGAAGCTCATAGTAAACGTCCAAGTAAGCAAAGCTTTCAGCTTTTTGTTCATTATGATTCCAAGACAGTATCACATGAAAGTGCTAGATTGTAAATTGTGAGCATGTAAATATTCATTAGTTTTCTATCCACTGTGCTGATATTCAGCTAGCATTTCTAGGGACTTCTACAACTTAAGTAGTAGCAAGGACACTACTATTAGTAAAAATTTAGGATTTCTTCTTATATTTGCCTGCAACAAATTGTTCATTTCACAGCATTCAGTGTGAAGCAAAATGTTTTTGAATATACCTGAAGTTCACCATGTGTACACCATATCGGTGTTATCTTCTGGCTTAAAGCCAACAGCAGTGAGAGTTGGTCAGAGTTTTAAGTTTGCAAAGACAAATGTACCCTGAATTATTGTAGGGAACTATTTCTTTATGAAAATAGGTATCTGTCAGCAGCTGCTAAAATAGCAGTCACAATCCCTTTTTTAAGGACAAAATTTATTTTTGTCTTGGTTTAGGATAATCTGGTTTTCTTTCAGGATAAAATCTTTGTCATGAAGGGTCAAGAAGGCAATACTTGTGCAAGCCCATTTTACCTTCTCATTGATAGTGATGTACCAAAAAAGATATTAGAGTTTGACTGGTTAATAGAGAATTGCCTAGTCCGTAGAAGAAGTTTAGTTCTTGTACTTTCTTTTAGCATTACTGAGGAAAAAGGGAGTAATTTGTAGACTCAGATCTGGGTATAGAACTTGTTCTGACAAAAACAGCAGCCTCAGTCTGGATATTTATTCCAATTTCTATTCAATTTCCTTCTCTATTGCATTCAGAAAGTGCTCTTCCCAGTATCACAGATTTGATCTTGAATTAATGCCTTCAAATTCTTATGGGAAAGGAGCATCACGGTAATTAAAGTAGCTGCTCTGTTTCAAATGCACTCTCAAATGCAAAATAATTTTATTAATTTTATCTTCATGACAGATAAAAATGGATGTTTCATCAGCTAGTTCCTTTTACATTCCCAGTTAGATAGTTTCAGTGAGCATTAAATTATTACAAACATAGTGAGTAAATTTAGAGCATGGGGTCATGTTCTTGTTTATTTTAAAGTTTCCTTTAAAGTTAAAACATTTTTCTGTTTATATAAAGTACTGAGTGATAAGTTAGTGGTTGTAAATAATTCTATTTTTACACTTAAATTTCCTATAAATGTCTTTTTGCAATGTTCTCATTAGCCATTTGTTTGTTTGTTTGTTTGTTTGTTTCCTGTGATAGGGATTTTGATTAAAAGACACTTCATACCTCACAAACAGCATCTTTTCAAATTCTCATCTGTTGGCAAAATATGACGACAGGCTAGGAGAACCTGATCAGAATGGACTGCCCAGGGAAGTAGTGGAGTCATCATCCCTAGAGGTGTTTAAGGAAAGACTGGATGTGGGACTTAGTGCCATGGTCTAGCCAGTGTGGTGGTGATAGGTCATATGCTGGACTTGTTGATCTCAGAGGTCTCTTCCAGCCTCAATAATTCTGTGATTCTGTGATTTGTTTAGCCCAGAGATGAGAAGGTAAAGGCAACCAAACTGTGGTATTTCACTATCTGTGGGGAAAACCATAAAGAAGACAGATCCAAATCCATCCTTGAAGTGCTCAGCAAATGGACTTGAGACGAAGGTCACAATTTCTTTGACTAGACAAGAGGAAGAAATTCTTCATAGTGAGAGTGGGTCAGTGCTGGAGGAGACCACCCAGAGAGTCTGGGGAACTTCCATCCCTCCAGATTTTCAGGAGTGAACAGAGCAAACTAATCTCCAACCTGATCTGAGTTTGCAATTAGCCCTTCTCTGAGTGGGGTGTGGGACTGGGTGACCGCCAGGGATCCTTTCCAATCTACATTTTCCTAGTCTTCTATGAAAGAGTACTTGAAATAATGGTCATCTGATTTTTTAACAAGGAACAGTCAATCTCCAGAATACTCAACAGCCAGTTGAGTATTCATTGGAGTTAGTAC
The DNA here is from genome assembly GCA_013399075.1 of Chloroceryle aenea. Classification (NCBI taxonomy): domain Eukaryota; kingdom Metazoa; phylum Chordata; class Aves; order Coraciiformes; family Cerylidae; genus Chloroceryle; species Chloroceryle aenea. Next base: position 177,566 of record VWZY01005391.1, read on the forward strand.
AGCTCATGGGAGCTGACTTGATGAATACCAAATTTTTAAGTTCTAAGCTTAATATATGAGTTTACACGAGAAAATCTTCCTTTAGGTGTTGAGTTTTGTTGCTATATATTCTTTAGTATTAACATTTTAGATAAGACATGGAGTGTTTTCAAACCTTCTCTCACTTTCATCTGGATTCTTTGCTAAGGTACTCCACGTACAGCCAAATAATTGCAACAATTTACACAGAAGTATAAGTAGATCTATTTACCTGATCTAATAGCCTGGTTCTGCAAATATTTGCCCTTGTGTATGAGAATTTGCTTTCATTCTAGTGAATTACTAACCTTGTGCCCTAGTAGAAACCCTAAAAAATGTATTTGAGAATCTGCTTCTGCTGTTTTATAAAAGTCCAGAAGTATTACCTTGCACTCATTCAGTGCACATTATTAGTTGCAACATAATCATGTGGTACTCCCACACTCTGTGTGTTTCCATTTCTAGCTGAACAACCTCCCAAGTATCTTAATGGAATTGTATTAATTTCAGAGTCTTTCTGACATACATCCATTATGTGATTCTAAGTATTTATGTTCTTGTCTAGTTTTGTTTCAACCATCAAATACAGCAGTGTATGGTTCAAAACACTAAAAAAGTATGCAGGTATCCAGAGCAAAGCTTCCTTCATGTGTCCAATATCTAGTAAGTCTTGATAAAGGTAGAAAAAATAAACAGCTCTAAGGATTCCTGAATATATTTTGTACCTCGGTGTATATTAGCACTCAGTTACATTTTTATTTTCATCCCAAGCAAAATGACTATATACAACATCCCATTGTATAGATAATGCATGACCATTGCAAAATCTATATTATTCTCAAGCAATGTAATCTAACAGATAATCATATATTTTAATAGAATACCCTTCAGAACCCTTAAAGGATAAACTTTTTCATTCCTCGGTACACTGCATAAATGTAGGGTGCCCTCTATTTAAAGGATACCTAAATCAATGATCCAGTTAAAATATCCTTTTCATTTGCTAAGCAAATCTGTCAGTGCTATGCTGTATCCTTTTGGGCAATATCAATCACGTTTATGTTGTATTACACGAACAATAGTCTGACATGATAAAACCTGCCAGGAATCTCAGTTTTTGCTCATAGTGGGCCTGCAAAGCTTCCAGAGCAGAAAAAAAAATCCTTAGGAAAAACATTATTTTTTCTAACATGCATCTTATCTCACTTGGTTCTTAGTTTTTAGTTAGAAACAACTTTTATCCATTTTATGAGAAGCTATCCTTAAATGCAAAAATCCAGTCCTTACCCTCCACTACCAAAGTGCTTACATGTAAAAACTCCACCAGGAACTTCAGAGCAAACGTTTCTGTACTTGCTTTCCATATATGTGTATGTACATTGTGGCTGCAACATAGCAATCCTGTATTGTTGCTTCAACTTCAGGTACATCTTCCCACCTTTATTATCTGCTGAATTTGAAAAAGAAAGTCAAGACTGAGTTTGGAAATGTTGGAGACAATCCAGTCATACAGAGTACTTCAGAAATTAAGTCCATTGTGTCAAATATTCAACAGCCCACACAATTCACATAAATTCCAATCAAGCTGTGGATTAACTTAAGCTCAGATAAACTTGGAAAGAAATGGTCTTGATTTGAATGACAGAATATGGAAAGTAGGGAGAAGTGTCCTTTTCTCACCTGTTTATAACAGGTAAGAAAATACTATTTATTATACGCTGCATGTCTCTCTTAGGCCAAGGCAATTCAGGTTTCCGCTGGGATTTTCATCCTCTCTTACGTAGTACCTTGGCAAGGTCAGAGACAACAGACCATTCCACAGCCTGTGCCCAGGCTTAGGTAATCCTGGAAAAGAGGATCATTATTTTCACAATGAGAGCGGGGTATGATACTAAATGAAGGAAGCCAGGATGTGTGGTGTTAATATACTCCCTTCTTAACTCATAGTTTGTTCATCTGTTTATCCTGGAACTCAAAAGCAGACTTACCTGTACACGCTTTATCTCACCCGTATTAATTGTCTCCTTGTGCTCCTTTCATTTACAAGTTGATCATGCTCCAGCGCTTTGTTTAGGCACAACCTATTTCCATTGCATGTCAGGAAAGCCTTTTCATTCAGGGAAAGCTTCTCCCATCTTGTAACATGTAAACACCTTAATTTGGATGTGTATGTAACACAAGTATAAATTGCATAGTGAAGAAATAAGCTACATTTGAGGTGAAATACAGTGTCTATATTCCATCACTGAAATTAGGCTGCAAATACTGAAGAAATACTGTTTAGAGCAACACTACCCTATTGATGTAGTAGTTCTACAGATAAAACACATAATAGGTGAAGCCTGACATTCAACAAACATATTCTTAGGCTTCATCTGGATTGAAACCACAGTTCAATGTCTCAGAAATTAACTTTTTTCCATTTAATAATATTTAATAATAACTTTTCACATAATAAAAAGCACATAAAGGAGGATTTCAAACTGATTTTGCTGTTATCACTCAAAACATGCCTCCATTTCCTGCTCCAGCACTCTGTGACCTTCCTCGCTTTTCACTCTCAAATTAGCTTCCCAACATATTCACTACCCCTCCCAACTTTGTGTTGCCTGGGAACTTTCTGAGGATGCACTTCACCTTGTCACTGAGAGCATCAGTGAAGATGTTGTACAGTGCTGGCCCCAGTATCAACCCCTGAGAAACGCCCTTTCTAACCACCTGTAAAAACTTCAGATAAGTCTTCAGAAAGACTTGCCTCAAAGTTTTCCCAGGGTCTGAATTGAGGTGGGCTAGTCTTTTGTTCCCTGGACTTCCGATTGTCTTGTTTAAAGGTGGATGCAGCATTTTCACTGTTGTTTATTATTGTATTTCAAAGTCATGTAAAACTTTGCTGTATTTGCTACCAGGTGAACTCATTTTGTGAAACTAAAATCAATGCCAAAACCAACCAGATAAGAGTTTCACAATGTGTCTCCTGCTGCCAAACTCCTCGCTCACACGGGGGTGCACCATTTCTCCTCCTGCTGTCCTGTCAGAAGCTAAGGATCCTACCCTTTTACAGGTGGCAGACCTGCAGTTTACCAAGCACATCTGAATCAAAACATTTGCAATACTTTAAAAACCTTCCAAAATACACACATAAACATAATTCTGTCTGTGCTGACAATGAGCCTGATGAATATGGGCTGCACCAGTCAAATTTTCCTGTCTCTCACGCCATCAATTCCAGCTCCAGTTCACAGAACTTCCTTGCTAATTTCTCTGACGTTGTCAGTCTTTCAGCAGGTCTGTGAAGAGAAGATAATTGCTCCTTCAATCTCTGTCTCTGGCCTGAGAAGAGGGTTTGAAATATTATGCAGACTGGAAGGAAAATAAGATACAGAAAAAGATGAGGGATGGATGGAAACTTTAAAAGGAATAAAATGCTATTCCTCTCTTTCTCCTCTTTTAGCATATGAATCTGTGATCTCTACTCTCTATACCCAGAGGCTGCATTTTAACCACATGTAAGTATTTAACCTTTTCAAAACACCCTGCAATATAATGGGGTTTGTGAGAATGCTGCTATGCTGCATAAATCCTGTGGCGATCTACCGTGAAGTCCAAGAGGACAAATGTGGCCTTATTTGCTATAAAAGGTCCTTCGGGAAACTTGTTACAAATGAACCCCACCAAATTACAAAAGGAAGCGTGTTCCCCCTCCAGCAGACCTCTGCTTTAGGGAGGCAGGGTGGGTGCCCCCAGCTCCCCTCAGCCCAAGTAGGGCTGTCACTGCACCTGCCCGAGCCCTCCTTGCTCCGTCCGATGGGACCCAACAGAAAGCTCCAGGCAGAACTCGGACTCTTTCAGCACCCCACGCATCGGAGCTGAAGGGTCTCCTGACAGGGAAAGATTTTCCAAAGTAACAAGTTTCAACCTGTTTCAAATTACAATGGCATTGGGACCCACGCCTCAACCGTCCGGGGGGTCGGCAAG
>VWZY01005391.1:182982-223842 GCA_013399075.1 Chloroceryle aenea
CCCCGGCACCGCCCCAACGGGCGGCGGGGGGCGGCCGGCGGCGGGGGGCTGGCCGTCTACCCCAGGCTGAAGCTGAAGATCATGATTCGAGACAAGCTTATCCGCGACGGCATCAATCTGAGTAAACCCCCCTACTCCAACAAGGTAAGAAGGTCCCCACCGGCCGCTGCCCCCAGGAGGGGCCGTGGCTTCCGGGTGTTGTGGGGCAGAGGTAGCAGGTGGACAAGTCCTCGCTCAGGCAGCAGTTGTGTGGGGTCCAGCTGGAGATGAGGGGGGCTGGCAAGTTCTGGCCCCACTTCCGCTGTGACTGGGTCTGAGTGTCTCCAGATGTGCCAGTGTCATTTTCACGGGGAAACGTGGTCAGAACTTAGCATCAGCTAGGTGTGAAGAGGAGTGGGGCCAACGTAAGTAAGATCCACCAAAGCTTGTTGACCTAATGTGGAGTTTCAGGGCAGTGCAGCATTGCACTGCATTTTGGTTTTGCCTTTATTTTTTGTTTGGGTTTTTAGTCCAGTCTAGTTTAGGGTGTGAAGGCAGAAAGTGACAGGATGGTCTTAGTGCAGTTTTGTTTGGTTTTGTGGCTTGTTTTTTTTTTCTGTGAACCTTTTCCATTACATTAGAGTATGATGGCTTCTCTCATCTTTTGTTGAAGGTCATATTTTAGAGTCAGTTTCTGTTGGCAAAATTGATCATGAAGTAAGTGGTACTTACTTGGAGGAACAACTCCTTTTGTTGCTTGGATGTATTTACTGGAGGATGGTAGTGACTGGTTAATGTTGAAGCTGTAAACCAGTTGCTCCAGCGCAGGATATCTCCAGGACACATCATCTGCTGAAAGGCCAGAAAAGTGTAGGTCTTGGAAAAGTACATTCCAATTTAATGAAAACCCAATATTTAATGAAATACTATCATTTGAAGATGTTAAAATGTAAGCTTGATGTAGTTTGGAAGATAGAAAGTGGTTTGTTTAAAGTTTTCTGTAGGTTTCCCACTGAAAATATCACGTGCACAATAAATAAAATGATAGAATTAAATGTAATATAATGGAGAGTAAAATTTGTGAAAGAATATTAGGTATTATAATGCATGGTTGCTTCAGAGTTCAGAATTAAGTGCTTCAAAGTTGTTGGATGACAAAGAGTTGCCTGTATTTTCCTAACGGTTTGAAGTCTGAGAAGTTGCAGTTGACCTTCAGCTTGTGGGTACTTTTTACTTCTGAAAAGCTTCTGAAGGTATGGAAGCAAGGTGATGGGGAAATCTGCAGGTCTGGGTTTGAAGAAATGTGAGAAATTAAAAATTGAGAATTAATTATCTGCTGTAATGACTAAAATACCACTTGGATAACAATGGATGTGCATATAAGACTAGTAGGACAGTAAGTTTTGAGACTCACAGCACAGTTGACTGGTTTGAGATAATAGTTTTACTTTACATGAAACATCTGGCTGATGACATTTTCAGAGACTGTGTCAAATTCGGTGGGACAGTAGCCAAATCTAACAAAACATCCATGAACATCTTGTCTAAGCAAAGCATTTTCCAAGAGTTCCTGTGTCTTTTGGAGATTTTTTTTCCCCTGTCCCTGTGAAGTGATAGATCATTGGACTGACACCCTTCTGAAATTAACATTGCATGTTCAAAGAACTTCTGTGGAAGTTCTGGCTTATCAGTATAGCTGCAGTACATTACCCACCTCCATGGCTATGTTCCATTTCTTCCTTTTGACTTCATGTCCTTTTGACTTTGTGTATGTTCAGAGCCACCAATTCCATTTTACCAAGTGGATGCTCTGCCTTCTCTCTTTTAAATCTCCACAATGGAAATTGTAAATTACATCATCAAGGAAATTCACATCTTTAGCATTGACTTCTTCTTTAGCTCACCTTATTTTAATTTGATGGGTCTGATAATACTGTGGATTAACTGCCAGGGCAAGCTCATTTTACATAGAAAGCATCACTCAGCTTCAATTGGTTTAAATCTACATGAAATATTTTGAAATAAAAAAAGGAACCCAGCTTACTTTCCTAGTTTTATTTCAGCCTATAGTCTCAATGTATTTCTTTTAGATGATGAATGCTTATAACATCTTGGTTTTTTGCAGTAATAGAAAAATTTTCTCCATCTGATTGTGAATCACTCCACATTGTAGCATGTTGTAAGAAACCATAAAGCTGTCAAGATTTGAGTGTGTGTTGCACAGCATGTGTTATTCTGAATGCCACCCACTGTAGAAATCCATCTCCAAAACAGCTTAAAGGGAATAGCAAAAGATCACATTGCTGTGCACTATTCATTTTAGAGCAAGAAAAATTAAATACTCTATTCTTTCATTTGGGAAAGAGACATAACAGTGTCTCTCAAAAAGCAAACAAACAAAAAAGAAACAAAAAACTTGAGAAAATTATGGATATAATTTAAGCAACCTGTATATACTTTATACAGAGAGTATGCAGTGTGCAGACTTCCGCATGCCAAAAGAAACTAGATGTAGTCTCTTCTGTTCGCAGCATTAAAGAGTCAACTTGAGGTTTCTGTCAAGGTTTTTGTACAAATTTATCACACATCCATCTACAGATGGTCATACGGATATTCTGGAGCAGGGCACCAGACACTGACCTGTTTGCTATCTGTTTGCGTTTCTAGTGCTGCTGAGCAGCTAACTAGCCTTCTGCTTACCTGCACAGTTTACATGGAGAATGCCATCATCTCCTTCTCTTAATACCTATAAATGAAAAGTAGTATATGTATGGAGGAGCACATGCATGTGTGTATGTATGTATGTATACATATACGTATATGCATTTTACTTGTTTTCTGAACAATACTTCATGTGTTCAGTTACATAGTTCTCAGACAACTTTCGTATTTTATTTGAAAACATCCCTGGGAACTAGAAATGCTGCTCCTATTTGTTTGGAGCCTTTTTCTAGCTGCCTGAGCTGTAGACATGTCAAAAGATCAAAAATTAGTATTGCATGTGGCCGTGGAGATGTTAAAAGCATCCTTTTGCTGTCCTTCCAGGGTTGTTGCTGTACTTTCAGGTGAAAGGTGAAACAAGAGAATGGGAGGGATAGAAATATATTGGAGTGGTAAATTTTAGTTTTAGTTTGATTACAGTTAGCAGAAACAGCTAGCAACTACTTAGAGAGCTTAATATTAATCTCTTAAAGATGTGCAAACTTTGAATTGAAGCCATGTGTATGGGCGACTTCAGATGTGAATAATCATTAGCTATCTTGATTATTTTCACAGAGAATCAGAACAAGGCCTTACCTCCTCAAATTGCATCTTATATATTTTTCAGGTATAAACCAATGAATATCAACTGTAACTGAGGAGAACTCAACAGAAGTCAGATTTTGTTCCTTGTTGATAATGATCCTTAATACTCAAAGTCTGCTGTTTTTAGTTTCATGCCTGTTATTGCTGACTGATAGCCTTAGAAGTCTCATATATCTAAGAAACTTCTTGTGGAGACAATGGGCTTGGATGCCCTTCAAACAAGAACCTCTCAATGAAACATCTGTGTCATCTCAGAATACATAGCTGATTAAAAAAATTAACCTTAATGGTCTTAATTTTGTTCTTAATTGGGAATTTAATTGTGCCTGGTGTAGGAATAGTATTAATATTCATTTGTCATGTAGGAGTTAGAGGGATGAACTGATAGCAGAAGGAAACCAAAATGACCAGCACCTCTGGATTCCAGTGAGAGCAAACAAAGCATGCATAGCATTGGCCTGAGACAGCTGGATCAGAGAAAGTAGAGATGTTACCTCCATAGGTGGAGACATTTCTTGCCTTGGTGGTCTTGTTGCAAAATGGATTATGTCCATGCTGGGTCTGAGCAGGAGTAATGTTACTAAATGTCACTGTGGTAGGGAAAGCAGAGGAGCACCGATGTTGTCAATATAAAGACAAGCAGAGTACCTCGTTGTGGAGCATGCCAGGAGAAATTAAGTATTCTATTTATCTCTAATGTAGATTAAGTGACATTTAATAGTTTACTGGAATTTCATTTCTATTTCTAATTGAAATAAATGGCCTGACCTGTTTCTGAAGAAACTTTATTCAATTTTTCATCTGCAGAGAATTGAAAATACATTAAAAATCGGTAAAAACATACATGCAGTAAAAGCTCCCCCACCAATCACAGTGATTTGCTTAGCCTTAGTAAAGTAACACTCATGTACAGAGACTAAAACTGTGTCATGTGACATATGTATGTGTACTTGACCTCACTCACTGTGCTGTTCATGATTATCATCATACTTGGAAAACAAATACTAAAAATTCAGCTGCACTTGAGGTCATAATCGTAAGAGTTCAACCAGATGTAGAAGAGTAAGAAATCAGATCCAAGTGAGTATCTGCTTAAATACCCAACCACATTTTTTTAATTTCTGTGCTGAGGATATAGTACAGATTTGTGGTTTGGATTAAATTTTTGTTTAACCCTTGCCACCACAAAATGAGGAATATTTCACATAAGTTGAATGTTATAAGATAAAGATACCAGCAATACTGCTTTGAAATACACTGGTTCAAGCTGAGTCTGGGGCTAGATAATGTAGTCAGCACTTTAGATATCTGCAGAAGTGAATTCAGTGAATTAAAAATATTGTGCTTTGTAGAAATGACAACACTCACCCAGACCACAATTAAATATGAACCTTTTTCTAAAGATCTGGCTGCTTTGGAATAACTGCATCAACTCTGATTAGCAGAGCATTCTCAAATATGCCTTGGGGAAAGCTGCCTATTGACAAAAGTACTAGTGCATTAAGTAGTAACAATATTTTCATGGCAATAAATTATCAAAGCTACAGGCAATGTTCAGGATGTGAAAAGGTATATTATATAAGAAACCACTGAATTTGCCTTTAACTTCATAACTGTTTTCTTTTAAAGAAAATATATCACTTTATATATTGGGTAGTTGTTTCAAAGTCACAATTTATTGAACTTGCAGAAAACAAACTAGGAAAGATCTTCCAATTAGACCATTAAGGCAAAATGTGGCAGAATATGAATAAAACAGTACTGTGCTGTATTTGCATTTGAATTGGTGCTGAATATTTTCAAGTGTATTCAATCTTCTCTGGAAATATGGAATGTAAATCTTCCTGTGCTTCATTATCTCTCAGTTTTGAGGGGCGGAAGATCCCATTAGGATATATTAAAGGTGAAGTCCTGAAAGGGGGTAGTATCAACTGCTTGCCCCCTGTCTATGATTGTGTTCACTATATTTTCTCTGTTCGGTCTATCTTCTCAGCTCTGGTCATGGTGGAGGCTGGCAGAGGAGAAGGGGAGAGTGTGGCTCCCAGCTCCAAAGCATGGTGTGGGGCTGAGCAGCCTGCCACTGTGAGCTGCAGCATCTGCCCTGTAAGGGGGATCCTACCTTCATCCTTCACGTGGCTCTAAGTTTGAAGAAAAAGCTAAACTTACAGGTCTCTTGCAAAAGAGAAATGCCTGCTCTCTTGTAGTTAGTTCCCTGAAGGCTTTTCCTTCCCTCAAAGGACATGATGCAGTCAGACCTCCGTGGTGCAAAGCTGACCTGAATTTTTCCACATAGTGCAGGGTTTTGTGTATGTGCTTCACCTCAACAGGGACACCACCAGTGGTGTGGCAAAAGTCTTAACAACTCATTTCACTCCTGCATGCTGATAAAACTGTCTTGGTTTAAATGTTTGGTGATTCTAAGTCCTTCTGAGGAGAAAGCACATCTTAAGGGAAATAATTCTATTGATACCCCTAGAGCTTCTCTCTCCACCATATGTAGGATGATGAAGCCCATACACACAACCATGTGTGAGGAATACCAGAGAAACCAAGATCATTTCTCACCAACAGAGTAATCTTGTGAACTATGTTTCTAGTTTTGTTTATGACCAATATCACTATCTCACATACACTCATACATGTAGGACAGCTGTGTCCCTGATTTCAGAAGTGAACTTGAAGATTTTGCCTAAAGTAATGAAAAATTTTACACAGATGAAGCACACTGCATTGCTGCAGTGTTTTTGTCCATTGCCTTAATGACTTATGTGTAAATTAAAGTGATTGAGAAAGACAAGTTACTGGTTCTATCTGGCAATTACTTATGCCTGTTAATTTTGCTTGTTAGTTACATGCCGTGTGCTTACATCATTATGAAGAGTCCCTATCCACTAAGGTGTATAGATCCCAATGTGTGATCTGAGACATACTAACAGCTATTACAGAATTTCTGAAAAGTGCAGCAGAGGGGTTTGAAGTGACAGGAATATTGTTATTGCAGATTAGGAATGAATTTATTACATCACTTAGAGGAGCTTACTTACTGGCTTGAGACTTTTCCAAAAGGATGGAATGAGTTAACACTAGACTGGTAGGTTCAATTTTTAAATTTCTTGCTGTGTCGGAATGAGTTAACACTAGACTGGTAGGTTCAACTTTTAAATTTCTTGCTGTGTCAGTTTGAATGAGCCCCTTTGCTTGGTGTTTGACAAAGCTATCTGGTTCAATCTCTTTGTCTAGGCTAATATGACATCTCATATTGATATTCTTATCTTGACAAATGTGGTAGCTTGTACATGCCGCAGGAATTGTCGCTTATTAAAAGAGCACAGTGCCGCTATGTTTAGCACTGCGGCGTTATTTTGGGACTGGCTGTGCAGCAGGAAGGGGAGAATCGGGTGAACCTTCCCTGACGCTGGCAGTCTGTGAGACGAGCTGGCCCCAAATCGTCTCCAGTGACTCATCCATCCTCTTAGGTTTGTTATTTGCAGATAGTAAAAAAACCTTTTCCTACTATTTTGCAAAACAAAAGAGAAGTGATGGTCACATAGAAGCGCCTTCTAATAGTATCTTGTCCCGGTTCTCACAAACTCAGCAGGATGTGAATGGCAGTGATGCATTCCTCTCGTGGGAGCCTTGCTTCTCCAGTTGGTTTCATTCCCAGTGAGGTCAGTGGGGGTTTTGCCAGTGATTTCATCTGATGCTGGGTTTGGCGTGAAGTGTTAAAATTTAAATCAGTTAACAAGCACACCCTTAACAACTGTAATTGTAGTGGTAGGTGAGAACAGGATGACATGAGATGAGAACGATAAATACAGCAATAGCATACAAAAAAAAAAAAACAAACCAGAACTTTTCAGAGGTTTAAATATCACCATTAGCAGCTTGAATAGCAGCAAGGTAGACTTCTAAACACAGGTATTATAGGTGCTAGAATAAATGTTTAGTAAATACTCTATGACATCTCCACTAATGTATATTGGCTGGAATCAAGTGCACAGATGTCCTCTCAGTAACTTAAAATCAGGGAGAAATGGCAATAATATATAGCGAATAAAACTTACAACCAGGTACAAATTTATGTATTCCATAAGTTTTTTATTTCCCAAGAAGAACTGCATTGGTTTCAAGGATCCACACCACAAAGCAAGGATGTGGTGTTATCACTCCACATGATGTCAGTCAGAACTTCATATGGAGTAATGGGGATAAATTTGGTTCTGATGTTTGTGCCTCAGAAAGTACATGGTAAATTTGGTGTGGTTAAAGAAGAGGGCTGGAGAAAAGCTGGAGAAAAAAACGTGCCTTTCAGTCAGGGACTAAGAAAAGCTTGTACTGTTGTTTTTTTTTCACAGAGTTAGTTAAGTGGCCACTTGGCCTTGCTCTCAGTGTAAGTATTTTCACTAGCAGAAAAAAAACATTGAGAACCTCAGTGGCTGAGAGCTGGAGCTAAGCTATTCATGCTGTGATTAAAACCAAACACTGGTATGAACCAAAGACTTACTAAGTCCACAGAGGAAAAAAAAATCCAGCTCAAAACCCAAAACTGGGAGTGGGCGCCAGTTCTGTATCAGTGCCCTCGGTTTGTGGATAGGATGTTTGCTGGGAGCAAACTCCAGTGACTTGGTCTCTACAGCTTCCAGCCCTGCTGTCCCAGAGACCTCCATGTACCCTAGAGGTACCCATTCCCTGCCTTCTAAATCACCTCCCTTCAATCTGCCTCAAGGCACACTTCTTCCCTTAGAGCAATGTCTTTCCCACTCAAGAATGTACTTCTTTTGTCTTTGGTCTCCCTAACCTTTTTCTACTCAATCTACATTCACTCAACGAAGCTGAGTGCTAACCACGATCTGTATGGGTGGAAAGACAGAACTGATGCAGCAATACCTTCTTGTACAGTTTAAGATGATGCTGTGTCTTTTTCACTTGATCCCATCCCAACCCTCCTGTTGCCCAAGAGTCTCAGGCTGTAATATGGATCCTTCCTCCTCCCCCATGTTCTGATGAGAAGCTTTCTCTCGCACTCAGGAGACTGGGGCCATCACTTCTCCCTCCATTGCACTCTGTGTCCCCAGCTGCCTTCCCATTGACCAAAACAGGTGTCTGAACCCAAGTTGTTCTCATAAAGGTAAAACTCTAGACTTCAGTCTTAAAAATGTCACTCTTAAAACTGCCACAAGCTGCAGTTACATAAAATGCTTCTGGTCCCACTGGCAAAAAAAAAAGGGATTGCTTTAGGAAATGGGAGAATGTATTAGAGCTTTCGAACATATGCATGGGACTGACTTGGTCTTTTCAAAGCAAGAGTGAATGTAAAATGTTCAAGTAAGTTGTAACTTTCTCAGAAGTTAAGAGTTTGATGCAAAAATGTTGAAAGATGATTTTGGCATAATTTTTAGTGCTAATCATATGGTTATGATAATTGCTTCTAATTGCAGCATCTCTGAATTCTTGTCTGACTGTTTAGTGGTTGCCAAAACTCTTCTCTTCAGATTTTGTTTAAACCTGTTCTACTAATAACTGCTTGTGTTGTACTGCATTGAGATACTTTATACAAATGCATCTATGATCTTTTGTATATCTCATAGTCAAAGTTTCCCCCTAAATATCCAGCTATTAGTTTAGCAGAGGAATTTCCATAGCTAGGGAATGAGAAGTACCAGAATAAAGAATCACAATTTGAATTTGCCCTTGAGAAGGTCTGTCACAGATGTTTATGTGCTAGTTCCCAGGTTAAAAATTTCAACCTAAAGGTAATAATGAGTGACTATTTCAGTCTGAATTTACATTCTCTCTTGCATCAGACCAAACATCACCAGGAAATCTCATTTTAAAACACTATCCTGAAGAGACTCAAGGGTTAATAAAGAGAACTGTGGAAATTACTAACCAAGAAGTTTTTGTTCATTTTAAGGTGCTAATATCTTATTTCAAAAATAAGAAAACCAGCAAATAAGGAAATGCAACTGAAACTATACCAAGGGTCATTTTGATTTCACCTGGTTTGCTTTTTTTATTTAAAGAAAATTTATTGGACTTTCCTATAGTAAGTTCTGAATAAGATTTTTGCCAAGAATGTATTTCAGAGAGAGGATTTTCACATACACTTGGTATTTACACAGTGGTAAAAATAATGCTCTGTAGCTTGTGGAGTAGGATAGAGCAAGAGGAAGTTTGACAAGAATACCACTAACTGGTTTCTGTCCAGCTCTAAAAATTACATACAGTAAGGACATACTTCATGCAGCCAAAGACTAGAAGTAATAAAATGTGTCTTTGTCACTGTCAATAATGTCAAAGCCAAACCATTTTGTATCTTTTTAAGAAGTAACTTTAGTATTTCTAGCAAAGGTTAGGGCAAAGTTCTCCAAAAGAGTTGTTTTCTAAGACCTTAGTGTTTGAAGCAATGTTGAAAAATTCTCCTTTCAGTAGTACTTTGTGTCCTGATGCAGTAATTGCCCAGGTAAAAGGATTTTATTCTTTCTGATAGAAAGGCATGCAGGTGCTGTAAATGTGAAAGGAGGGGAACTAACTTAATTGCTCTCAGGTAGAAATAGAAATCAGCTGGGTTAGGCTTGCTCCTGGGAGCTTCTAGGCTAGTGGCTTCAGTGCTTGTGTACTTCTATAGGTATGAGTAGGATCATGTAGGATCGAACCAGTTTGTCTACTCTGGGGTGTTGCTTGTCATAGGTAAGTTTTATGCATATCAATGAAAGCCGTTTATCATAGTTGGAGGTAGTCTGAATTGCTCGTTGGCTTGTACTGGTACTGTGGCAGGTATGTGATAGTGTGGGTGCTGCGCATTTTAGAAAATACTGCATCACTTACAAAATTGGTCGATTTCCATATGAGCCTTCAGTAGTGGGTTTTAATTCACCTGTATAGAAAGTTGTAAAAGATTGAGATGTTTCCCTAAGGAATTATTTTATCTTAGAACTGGAAACTCACTTTAAAGAGAATTTATATTCTCAACTTATATATATTAAAAAGAACTACTTATGCAACCACTGGATTCATTAAAACAATTTCCATGGTATCTAACAGGAAATCAGCTGTTGCAGTATATCCTTCCTGTGCGTGTGTGATGGTTGTTAATTTGGAAGGAGCACAGATTTGTCCAGGAGAACTAATTTTTTTCATAGAACTTGTGTTATAGATCTTTCAGTGGCTGAAATTAATGTAATAGTTAATTGTAATGATCTAGATCTGGAAAATAAGGCAGAAATTCCTTTGTGTTGAGAACACTTCTTTTTGTGGGGATAAGGAAATGTGCACCATCTTTTTAAGAAGAAAGGGCTTTATACTTACAATGAATATGAATTAACCATTTTTCTCTAAATTGAATTTGTTATACAATTGGAAAGAAAAAAAGTAATCCTTTTACTTACCACATTCTAACTTTATAATTTTTTTTTTCCCCTTACACTTTGTCCAGCATTAATATGTAGGTCAGGTACTCAATAGTTTTCAATTCAAAAGTGTCTAATTTTAAATTTTCAAGACCTGCTGTTTTAAAACGCAATTGTAGCATTGTTCAACTTAAATGTGGTGCTTAAATTCTGCTATGAACTTCTAGAGGTAATGTCTTAAGAATGACCTTCAGAATGGTTCAGGTGTTTTCACCAATACATTGGTTGTTTACAGAGTCCCCTCTTTTCCTCTTCTTACTGTTTGCTGATAGATTGTTTTACATGTCTGGCTTCTGCTGACAAAAGATTAAAAAATTCCGTTCTAAGGGGCATTGCTTTTGACCAATCCTTCTTTATTCTTGTGTGAGTTTGTTGTGTAAAATGATTCATTTAGGAAAAAAAAAAATCAAGCTGTTCTGTAGACTCTTTCAGATAGTTACCTGGGTAGCAATTATCTATTGGTGATGATGTGTATCACACAGACAAGGATTAATATGCTAACAGAACAACATTTACAGGTTTCATATTACGTGGGTTTAGAGTCATGCATGAATACTTGGGATTTAGTTTTAGGGATGTTGTAATGCTTTCTAAACAGACTGCAGCACTGAGTTTTTGTCTTTGTGTACTTCCCTGCAGTCTGTTTGCTAGCTGCTTGAAAGTGAGATGTGCAGAATATGGAACCAAAATGTTTACATTGGTAGGTAAATAGCTCTTTGATGTAAGAGGAAACTTCTACTGTTTAATCACCAAGTGTTATCAGTTGTCTTTTCTATAGTAGGATTTTCAAAAATAAAAGCGTGTTTACAGTAGATTAAGTCAGGTATGTAGGCTCTGACCTTGTTACCACCTGTTGTGAAAGTTGGTGGAAATTTTGCTCTTGATTTTGCTGGGAAAAGACTGAGGTTTTTGCTGAGGACCTACAATTCTGCTTTCAAAATACTAAATCAAATAATGGAACCGTTATATATTTTGGTTGAAACCTTGCCTTGATTTAAATGGCTTTTTAAACATATTTTTGTTAGCTGCTATTTTCCCAAACTGATAAAAGTACTTTCTCTTTGGAAGGAGCTGCTGAGATTGTGTGTGCCCCTTCTACTCTCCTAGTTAATGTTGCTATCCAAATACCATGAAATTGATCTGAATCTCTTCTAAATTTTTTTTTTTTTTTTACTTTTCTCTTATCCTTCCCCTCTTCTTTTTCAGGTTTGGAGACTTGTGATTAAGTCCTACCCTCTACATCAGTGTGCTGAAATTCTGGATGCTTTTTGTGTGTGTTTTTTTTCTCTTTATTTTAACTAGAAGTAAGGGAGTAGGAAATGGAATTAATAAGAATGAGATGCTTTTCAGTACATGAAAAAAAATTTAGAAGGTAAGAAATGGAAGAAGTTAATTATAACTGTGCTATAATTGTTGATGCTGTATAGCTCTTCTGAAATGCTTTCTAGTCTGTTTGAGTAATCCTGTATGTTAATTATTGGTGCCTCACTGGACTTAAACTGCCTGGGAGGGGCTACACTTGGAAAAGAGGTATGAGCTGTAGTAAAGAAATCTTAAGAGCAGCGAGCTTGAGGAAAAAAAAGTTTAACTGTGCGTTTATATCATATTGTTTTGGAATTATATGCCCCAGGGATGAGATCATTCTGACTTTGGTGAAATGGTGATATTTGTTTGGAGATGGGTAGATTGGTTTATTTATGTGTTTAGTCAATCCTAAAGGAGAAAATTTGGCAGATATTACAACTAATTTCCTCCTCTTTAAATTTAACTTAATGTGTTCAGAAGAGTTCCTATCTGTCTGCCCAGATGCTCCCTCTCTGCAGCATCTCAGATTTCTGCTCCTTTTACTGATAAATACATGTGTGTTTTAGACCCATTAGCCCATAGTTTGTGCCCACGTAGACCATTTTGTCAGCCTGAGAGGGGAAAAAAGGCCTAAAATGGTATATGAATAATATTCTAAGGATGTTTGGTTTAGGTTGGTGTGTGTTGGTTGGTTGGTTGTTTTTTTTCCCCTATATTCCCCAAACTGTGTACAAAGTATAGCTAAATGTTAAGTTTACAAATATTGTCAGTGTCTTAAATACAAGAAACAGTTGGAAGATAAAAGCATTGGGTTTTGGGTTTGGTTTTTTTTTTCATAGGTTCATGTTTAAATCACAGCTCTGGATGTTGTTTAGACAGCTTGCAGCTGAAGAATATGTTCAGAAAAAGACTCCTGCAGTTTTATGCAAGCTTCTTTTCCACCATACAAGTAAGTGGTAGTGATGTGTGGAACTGAATCAACTACCTATCTCTGAAGAGCAGAAAAAGCAGTGAAATTGGTGCAGTAGTTTTCCATGTGTTCCCTTTCAATATATATAGGATGTTGCCAAAGTTGTAAAGATAGTTCTGTTTACAGGTTACTAGATCCACACTGGGAGTTCAATGTCCTTCTGGTCTTTGACTAATTGGTATTACCAGCCCATAGTAATTTTTGTGACTGAAGTACTTGCTCAATTTCTCTGAATAGAGGTGACATAGTGGCAAGTGTTTTCCTCAAGTGTGAGCTGGGTCTTGAAACTACTGATTGACAAGCAGGTGTCTGACTTTCCAGTAGTTGCATTACTGGCATTCTTAATCTTGGCTATTAATTTTTTCACAATGCCAAGATGTCCTTGCCATTAGACTTTTTTTCTAGTATCTTACCTCCATCTTCCATGCAAGAATTTTAGCGTGTTATTCCTTGCTGTGTCTGCCAGGGGCGTGGACAAAAGAGTTGTTTTACCTTTTCCCCTGGCAGCAAGCTTTAGCTACCTGGGGGCACTACTAAGTCCTACCTAAATGTCTCTGCTAAAATAAAGAAGATGGTTTATTAATCCTTTTAGGTTACACATTCTAGACCGATTCTTATTCTTTGAACTTTATCCCTTCTGTTCACTCTCCCTCATTGGTCTGAAGAGGTCTGGGCATGTTATCCCCGTGGGGGCCTTGCTGGCGTTGGACAGAACGTAAATTACTCGTCTTTGCAGTTGATAATTTGGTTCATTTACCTCCACACATCTGTTACTCTCTTTGTAATGTTCTGGTATTGCTGACTCATTCCTTGGATGTACAGGAGGCCTAGAGACCTTTAGGTAGCAGAGCAAGACATTTTTTCCCTGTTACGGGTGTATGTAGTGATTCACAGTCAGCTGTGCTTTTTTGCTGTTGTCCCTGAGGAATTGTATCTCTGTACTTACCAGGCTCTCCCTCCAGTTTAAGACCATTGTGAAGTCTAAGCCTGGCCTCCTGTGCATTAATGCTCCAATCAGTTAACGTTGCCTGCTGATATGAAAAGCATTCCTTGTTTCACTATCCAAATCATTACTAAAAAATAATGATTATTGCTGTACTGAGGAAAGCCCCGTGCAAAACTTTTCTTGATACCTCTTCAAATTTTTGGCATAGACAGTTTTTAAATGTGTTTTTCCTCATATTTTGTACTCATTTGTAATTTACATCTAGGCTGTGTTTCCCTAGTTTGCTAATATAAATGTCCTGTGAGACAGTATCAAAAAACATAATAAACATTTTTGGCATCTACTTATTTTGGTTGTTTGTTTTTTTTTTTTACTGGAGGTTTGTTTCTAGTATACAAAGAGATTAGGCTGATATAGCATAATTAATTCTTGACAAGTATATGTTGACTGTTAATCATCTTGTCACTTCATTAAAAAAAAAGCTTCTTAATGTGGGAAAATCAATAAGAATTTCCCTCTACAGGATAATAATTATGTTCTAACAAATACAGGAGTATTTCGTTGTTCTCTTATCTTCCCTTACCCCAAAAGTAACTGCTCTTGATCCCTTACACAACCAGTTTTGGGAGGGAGGAGAATGCTTTCTTGTTACACAGCAGATCATCTCCTTGTTCACAGTCTAATTTCATCCTGTGCTTCTACTCAAGTTGTGATCATAAGCCTAACCTAGTAGGTTTTTTTAGAGCTGTTTGCCCTTACATGTAAAACATCTGTTTTGTACAGATGCCTGTGTAACCTCTGCACCTCAGCTCCTACTAGTTTTCTAGTGGGTAGAGGGAGCTGAGGATAACTCTGTGCCACACTTCAGCATGTTGTCCCCAAGGAGAGTTTGTCCATAGGCACTACAGGAATGTGCATGTGCAAAGCGGGGTCTGCAAAGAGACTCTTACATAAATCATCTCCTGGGGAGTGCTGTGTGTGTTCTTGACACTGCCAAAGATCTGCTATTGAATGCTGTATGGCATCCATTCTGTTGTTCAGAGTGTAGGGAATGTAAGAAATAACGTGCCTGTATCGCACATGAATCATGATTAAATTTCTCAACCCTCAGACATATCTTTATTCTATATTAGTCTGACTCAAAAGTATAAACATCAGGAGATGCTTTTCCTACTGGGCACATAACGTAAAAATAACTGTGTCTGTTCTGTGTCTACTTGAAGACACCAACCCACTTCAGGGTTTCTAGGGGCCAGACTAATGTGGGTTTTAATTGCAGGCCTTTGGGATTTTACTATATCTTTGCAAGGGTGTCTCCATCCCTCTGGGTAACATGGTGGATTGGTTCTTCCCAAGAAGCCTCTGCTATTCTACATTTTTCCTCTTTCTTTAAGACCTCAAAAAGTTTTGTAGAGTTTATGTAGATCTGGCAATGGGCAGACAAGTATCTTGCAGATTTTTTGTGGGTTTGGGTGGACTTGTTTTTTTTTTTGAAAGAGTAGACTAAAAACCAACCTACCAACCAAAACCAGAAACAAGTTGATTAGTTTGCTCGAGTTTGCACCACATTAGAGACAAAGGTTGAGGAGTAGCCTGCTGTGCAAGTATGAGCAACTGAATGACTGACACGGGAGGAGACTTACAGGGTTTACCACAACTTTCCTTCATCCTGTGCAGAGAAGATGTGCTGTCTCCTTTCTCTCCCCATTGTGCACCTTACTGCTGGTTTGGTTTTTTTTTTGCCAGGAATTCATCATTTGTGCTTCTAATTCCTAGGATCATCATCCCTTTTTAACCTTGCCTAACTTATCCCTTAGGTGGAAAAGTCATAGCAGGATTATTGTACATTTCTTCTGCCAAGAAAGGTCCGATAAGGAAATCTCTGATATCATTACCTCTGAAGAAGGCCTCTTTCTCTATTAATTGCACTATATGATTGCCATATGTTATGAGGAGCTACTTGCTGGGATGTTGCAAAAGGCAGAAGCAAGAGCAGTTGGCTATCATACATTAGGGATGTGGCCTAATGAGAAGAAATCCTTTCCTGACTCTAAAATGAATACTCACTCATAGGCACAGCATCCTGGAACAGCACACGGAGAGGGATGTGCTGCCAAAGGGAATTGAATTTGTGGAAAAGCCTTGGAGTTTTTAAATGCACAGGCAAGAGAAAACCTGAGCTGAGTGACTCTCATGTTTCCTCAAGCCTTAGCAATGGAAGGGTAAATGAGGTAAAGCAGCATCTGCATCCCCACGCCTGCCTCTCTCTAGTGCGGTATATCTTACTCCGTTCTCTCTTCTTGTATAATTAGCAAAGCTTCTGGGTAATGTGGTGGGAACCCATTTAGTGTCTTTAAGTGTTGTCAGCATTATCATGCTAATGGACTGAATACGTTTTGATTCACAAATGCTGATCTTAATGTGAAGGGGGCAAGCTGCAGCATATTGGAGATTGTACTTAATTACTGAACCACACATTCATCTACATATGCTTACATGAAGTTTGTAATTTTCAACAGTGTATTTTTAAATGGCTGAAAACATTCTTAAATAATGCTGATGTTACTCACATTCAGCACACTGTTCCTGAAAAGAATCAGTTCAATATATTGCTTTTAGTGGAATGATTTTTGCATGGTTGCTTCTAGCCCGGAGCTTTGGGAGACTTAGGAAATAATTTAGGGGAAGATATAAATAAGTTAAAAAGTACTTCTAAATTAAAGAATACTACTTCATCCATGACTGTGCCTCACAATAGGATGCTATAATCTGGTCATCTAAAAATTTCTGTGTTAAAGTTGGAGGAGGTGAAGACAAAGTGTGCTTTTTACTTCCTTCTGTTCAGATTCTGTCCCTGAAGGTTCTGCAGGATGGATCTGCAAACTCTCATAGAGATTACATTTATTTTTAATCCAGCATCTTTAATTTAGGAAAACCCCACCAGAATAAAAAAAAAGAGGTGTTACCTGCACTAAAATAAACTTAGGTAACCAGTGGAATCAGACAATGACATAAGTATGTAGGTGTGGAAGAAACTTTCTGATTTAGGAAACAGATTTATTCCGATCATTCATCCTAATAGATGCACTTCAGGATCTTCAAACATGGGTTTTGCTTTGTTTATATTTTCTTTTTAAATAGGAACCATCCTCTAATTTCCAACCCACACTTATTAGTGATTTGTTACTCCTTAAACTAAAAATCATGACTCTTTGGAAACTAGGTTACTGTGTAAAAAGAAAACACCACCACAGTGCCGGTCTATCTGTGCATAGTCTCCAGTATGGGTGTATCTCCTTGGATGTAGAAATGAACTGCAACAGTAGTTCTCATTCAAGGAATACGCCAGATTCACCATCATTATGAGAGCTGTGATCTCTTCAAATGCCTTTGTTCTGAGAGCTGAAACAAGGAAAGCTATTCCAGTCTCTCATATAAATTGGGCTGTCCAAAGTCATGAACACCCTGATACCACTTTTCTGTACACATTCAAGTTTTTTTTTTTGAGTGTGGCTTTATTTCAGGTTAATTTTTACTCTTGTATTCTGTGCAATGTCTATCTAGCGTACACTTTCACATATCTAGAAACATTAAAGCTTTTTCCTGTTATGAGGTATATAGTTTTTCTGCTTTCCACCCCTCCTAGAAAACATATGTTTCTAGAAGCCAATTTTTTTTTTTTTTATTTTTTAGTTACCAAAGAAATACAGTAGTTTACCCAAGTAGTATGTGGGAATCTAAAAAAATGTAAGTAATAGCTTACTTAAGTTATATTTACTTAGTAAGTCATACCAGGTGTTATAAACTGTGTCTTGAAGTTTGTAATTACAGGTTCAAACTGTGTGTATATCACTGCTGGCCTTTCAGTTTTTACCTAGAGCACTTTGAGCAGATTTGTTTTTTAAATTGGCAATTTTGATAGCGACATGTATTACATAAACAAGCAAGAGTGCCAAATCTGATCCTTTATACTTTTAATTTTTGTTATCAATACCCCAAATAAAGCACTACTGTCCCTGCCATTGCCACCCTCTTAGATAAAGTAAATGTTTTTAAACTCAATTCTTCAGGGCTGCAATTCCTGGCAACAAAATAATTGTGAACTCTCGTAAGAAATTTATGGATTTCAATTATAGCTTGTAGTGTATCATAATTCTAGTTTTATACCCTGTGCAGTTCAGTGTTTTGGATTTTTAATGGGTATAGAGCAGTAATCATAAAAGTGATTCAAAATGCACCCAGTAATTATAGAGATTTGCTGTTGCTTTTGCATTAAAAATGATGATGATTTACAATCAACAAAATTGCAGTCTGTGGTTTTACTTCAGATATTCATGCTGTTACACTGCCTATTAGTTAAGGTCAGTGATTTAGAGCTTAAGAGGTACACGCTAGAAAGCTGTAAAATTAGTTATTCTTTAATAGATGATAACAGTAAATTTAAAACAGACTTTACATTAATTATAATCTTCATTAAATAATAAATCTATAGCCCTTTGTATCATCTTTGATTGCTGGACATTAATTACAACTAAAATGAAGTAGCTAGTCACTTTAGGGTGTGTGGGGGTGTAGGGGTTTTTTTTGGTTCTGTTTCTCTCTCTTTTTTTTTTTATTTTCTCCCCCTCTCATCTCAGTTGCTCTTATGGTCCAAAAATTTTAAAGTTATCTGCCAGACTCATTTCTGTGTAGCTAGTAATGTAAACATTCCTCTTTACCCCTTTCCACACCCCAAATGCATATCTAGGTATATATACAAGTCATTAAAAAGATAGAAAAGATACTGAAATGTGACCGTTTAAAATAGAAAGAAGGAAGACATTTTACCTGCAACTTAATAATAAGGTGAGAATACGGAGAGATTTTGCTCACATTTCTCATTTCTGTCCATTTTCTTCCTTTCCTGAATATTTTCCCTGATATGCATCCAAAACTCAAGGAGAGCAGATGTAAGGAGTATTATTTCTGAATTTGGCTTTGCATTTGGGAACTGTAAGAGTTAGAGCTATTTTAACAATAAGGCATTTCCTTAGAACATTCTCAAGCATCAGCATAAACAACACTTCTCCCATCTTACTAAACCTAGATTTTAACTAAGATAGCGATCAGGTACATTAGTAGTCAAGTCACGATGTAAAATGTACTGGCTTAGTTACTGATTATATAGCTGATTGTTAGAAATGTTGACTAAAAACCTCAAAACTAGAGAAGTTTCTGAACTGTTGGATGACTGTTTCTATGAGCTCTCATGGAAAGGGTATCCCTATTATTTTTGAGTGGTAGTATTACTAGAATAAACTACAGTGTTTTAGTTTAGCTTGTGTTTTATGTGCAATCATAGCTGACGAACATTTCAATCACTGTCTTGCATTAACAATTGTATTCATCTTGCCATCTGCAAAATAGCCTAAAGTGCTGGCTATTCTCCATGTCAAAAATTTTCATCTGAAAAAAGGACTTGAAATGCAGTAGAGACCACCTTGTTCCTAATTGCTTTAGGGTTTCCACACTGGCAGATTCTTTTCAGCTTAGTACCTTGTTCAGATAATTTTGATAGTGTGAGATGAGGTGCATCAAAAAAATACAATAGCAAGATTTTATCTTTATTTTATCATGGTTAAGGACATAAGCATTTGTAAATGCGAGCAGGGGAGATGAAGCCCAAACACTCACCTGAAAAGGTATGTGTTTTGTTTTTTTTTTTTTTTTTCACCATGCTATATTCAGGTCTAGAGATTTCTGGATAATGTTTTTATTAAAAGCACAAATCTGAAATGTCTTATTGAGATTTTTCCGGATTGTGTGAACTTTCAGTTTCTGATGAATCTTGTCCCAGGCTGCCAGCACAGTCTTACTGGTCTGTTAAGCCTCATCTGTTAACTTCTCCTAATCTTTTTCCTCGCTGGAGGATGTGAATGTCTGGCCTCAGTTTTTGCAGCCAATCTCTCATAAATTTGTGAAGCCCGGGTGGGCTTGTATTTTGTAGCCAACACTCCAGAATCTGAAAATCAAGGAATTGATTGTCAGGGTAAGGATGAGTTTGCCCAGGAGCCATATATTCTGCAAGCCCTCTCAGCTGCTCAGTGAGATCATATTCTTGCATGACTAGAGATGCCTTTTGCCAAATCAGATTTACCTACTGTATTTTCACTGTGTTAATTGAAATAGTATGTATCAGAATTAGGTACTCAATTTACAAGCAGTTTAAACTTCTGACATGATTTTTTTTTAAAAAAAAAGCCTTTTCTAGGCTGATATTTGTACTACCTTCCTCTTGTACAAGCACACATGCACAAAAAAACCCCGCAAACCCCAGAACAACCCTGCTCTTTGTACGAGAAGGATTAGTTTTGACTTGGATTAGTCCTGTGATATGGACAAGTCCATGGTCATGTGAGGGTGAGTGGCATAAGGAACATTAGGAGACAGAGTAGAGGCAGAAATGAGGATATGAGGGATGGGGAGGAATTCAAGAACACTTCATCAGAGTCAGTGTTTGTTCTGTGCACCGTAGATTCATGTTTTGTGAGCAGGATTATTTCAGCCAAGTATTAACTGGAAGGGGTAGCAAGTGATGGATGAGTAGCAAACAGTCCTGACAGTGTCTTTTGCTCAAACTAGCTTTTTTTTCTGTTTGTCCAGAGAGTTCAAGCCTGCCCGTTTGAAAATAGCTCTGGATTTGCAGAAATAAAACTGTTGGGCAGTTTTATTGGGCAGTTGGGTTGTTTTTCTTTTCCTGTTGATTTGTGTGCTGGATTGCGCTGTATGGGTTAATACTTACTTCTAATAATTCAGTGGCTTCTCTATTTAGACTGTTTTCCATGAAATACAGGAAGGACAGAAAAAGTAAGACCTTAAGTTCCCAAAAAGTCTGTAAAGCACAAACATCTGCTGGAGTCATGAACTGTGTATTGACTGTGTTTGGTAACAGGGCAAAGGCAGCTGATCACGATCGTCCTTCTCTTAATGACTTTGTCAAATGTCATTACAGTTCCATGTCGGGAAAAGAGGTATTTCCTTAATGACAAGGAAGTAAGATAAACAGCAAGCAAAACCCAGATAGACTGCCAGGATGCTGCTTGCTCTTAATTTTAAGCAAGCATAACTGTCATTTACCATGTTGAATTCTTTCTTGCTGAGATCTTGGAGATATTGGTACCTTTTTTTTTTTTTCCCTTCCAAAAATGTGGTCTTGAGTTCTTGTTTTAAAGGCTTTTGTACTTTTGCCCTTCTAGTAATTACACTAAGTGAATATAGGTCACAGTTTTGATTTGGATGTTCCTTCTGCCACTTTCATTTTTCTCTAGCCTTGTGCTCATCCATCCTCATATTAATACTATTTTTTTAATGTCATCTTAGTGAGTGCTTTTATGCAGCAAGATGAGGAAGGGCTATACTTTGCAAATGCGAATGGCTTACCAAAATGTAAAATGGACAGACTTCAAATGAATCTCTTACTTGAATCTCAGCCTAGCAATAGAAATTACATTTGAGGCCTTTGAACCTTCAAGGGACAATGGTAATCCATAGCTAATCTTTGTTAGCAAAATCAAAGACATGTTAATACATTTTTAACACTGAAGTACTTATAATATTATTCTCCAAAGGGGATTGAATTATGAAAGCCAAAAGTGTATTATATCATGCTAATTCCCTATTGATCGTTTAGCTTGTGAAGCCTGAATAAGGTATTTGTGGTCTATAAGGCAAAATAGACCCGTGACTTTGTTACAGTCGTGACCTCTACCTGCGCAAAGGAAAAATCAGACTTTTTCAGGTTAAAGCTGAAAAACGTCACTGTTGGCTGTGAAGTTTTGATGGGAATAGCATACAGAAGTTAGATGTGCAAGTTACACTTTCACTGTCCTGAAGCTGAGCTTAGTCTTTTTGATTTGCTAAGCACTGTTGAGTCCCCTGAGCATTTCTTTCTGTGGGAGTATAAGACGGCAACAGTTTCCTGTGCAAACTAAACTGCTACAGCTGTTTGTTAACGCTTACTGTAAAAGTGACTGTTTGCCTTGAGTCATGCTCAATTATGTTCGCCTTTTAAGATGAAATATTCTGAAACCAGCCACATTTACATGCATTAGCTGGAGCTGCCTAATTAGTTTAATTAATTAGCATAATTAGCTAAAGATTCATTGTTCTGCAGAGTTAGACTGCTGGGTAAGCATTTG
Source organism: Chloroceryle aenea (assembly GCA_013399075.1). Lineage (NCBI taxonomy): Eukaryota > Metazoa > Chordata > Aves > Coraciiformes > Cerylidae > Chloroceryle > Chloroceryle aenea. Next base: position 205,075 of record VWZY01005391.1, read on the forward strand.
GGCTTGGAAAGGGTATTTGAAGTACCTGGGCTCTAAACTAGTGCAGACAGGGATGAACTGAGTATTTTATTACTTCCAAGATTAATAAAGAGGATGCGGAAATTCCTGAACATACTGGTGGAGTTAGCCTTTATGTACAAAGGAGATCTTTAAGTCTGCTAGGATGTAGAGTTTTCTTCTACGAAGTCTTACGTGAACTTTATTTCAGGAGTTTTTCCTGTGTCAAATATAAAACAGTTTGAACTATGTTACGGTGACTGTACATGAATTGGAATGTATCTTGTTGGGCTAGTTTAATATAACTTGATCAACAAAAGGTCCAGTCACTTGTATCAAAATTTTACATTATAAGCTCCACATACGTTGCTTGGGAATTTTGTTAAGTGCTTGTGAACAGCAGTCAAGGCACTGAGGAGCACCAGCAGTAGAAGCTGCCATTTTTAGCACCATTTCTCAAATATCTGGGCAGACTCAGTTTGTTGATGGTAGAGAAGCATCTTCTCTCTTGGATTTGAGAGCAGCACTCCTGAAGCACTTAGTGCTTTGGTACCCTGCTCTCTACAAATGCAGCCTGAGACCATGCCAGGCTCGTACCCTTTCACAGCAAGTATGTGTGCAAAGCAGGCTGGCCCTGGGCTGCCCTGACCACCTGCTTATGAACCTCCTCAGACTGTCTGAGGGATTAGTGCTGGGTGGTTTTTTCTAGGTTGGGTTACTTCTGGAGAGGTGTGGATGTACTGTGTCTGCGTGCCGGTATGGCTGACATTGTATAGGGTTTTTTGCTTGACCGCTCACAGAACTTGCAGGGCAGGATTCATCCCTGACGTCATGTACAAAACTTGTATGGAGTCTCTACAGAGTTGAATCTGGTGTGGTTTGTCTTGTGTGTCTCTTAAAACTTAAAACAGTAACAGAGGGATGAGCAATATTCAGTAAAACAAATGTAGATTTGTATATTAGATACTGTAAATTTTAAGACATGACATTTGGTAAATAATAGTATTTCAAGATAGACTTACTGGGGTTTTAGGAAAATTGAAGCACTGCATTATTTGCTATTGGGCTAATTTTGTATTTATTCTGGATATAGTCACAGAACTGCATCATAGCAATCCCTTCCTCTGTTTCTTTTTGAATCAGAGTTTTCATCTCTGTCCTAGAAAAATTTCTGTGAAAAACATTAGTCCTTTGATATTCATTTATGTAATGGACTGCAGAAATGTGAGAGAGGGAGGATGGCTCACACCACTCTTTCCCTCTTACTGATTTTTCCTCTTAATAAATTGCACATGGTCTCTCTGTGCATTGCATGAGCCTCTATTGTACACTTCTTGGTAAGCAGGCAGTACCAAAGTATTAAGTGCACTACACAAGCGAACAAAATATTGAGGCTTACATGGCAAAGGTGTGAAAGGGAGGTAAGGCATTGTGCTATACTTTTGCTTACTTAAAAGTTCTAAGCAAAAATTAAAATAGGGAAATTGAGCAATAAAGAATGTGTGAAGTGGCAGCAGCTGGCATAGGCTTACATAATTTCAAGTGTGAAATTGAAATTATTTTGTGATTATAGTAATTGTCTGCATTATTAATATCTAGTGTATTGGTTCCTACAGCAATACTGCTGTCACTTGTCTGTGAAGAAATATATAGCAGACAGTTTATTTCAGTGATCAGCCTAAAAAAGAATTTTAAAAGGTGCAAGTTTAGAAGCTCAGTTGGAGGCAGACTCTTGTGACTGATGTCCTAGGACACATTTAGTATTGAAGCTTAACGTGAACATTTATTACTCATACAAACTCTTGTCTCCTGTGGATAAATGGAAATGTTATATTACTGTATGAGTGTTTCCTTCACCAGCCCCACTTTTTCAGAAAATCTTTGCAGATAAATGATGAGTGTGTACTAGGGGCCATATGGATGGAGAAGTAGTGTTGAAAGCCTGAGTAATTTATTACAATCAGCTTGTTCCTGGAACAGGTGAGGTAAATCATTAGTTGCCAAGGACATATCATGAGTGTGCAGAGAGGCAATACATTAACTGAGGAAAAAAACAGACCACAACTTTAATGTTTTCTTGTCCCAAATAGAAAAGAGAGAAAGTGGTACAAAAGAATACTCTGGAAGAAGGACGAGGGAAGACATTTTATTGGGTTTTCTTGTTGTGGCAAATGTATATTGCCGCGAGCAGCTAAGTTTTATTTGTCCTGCTAGTTGACATTGATACACAAATGAGCTCTTTGAAGTTTACATTCTGTTAGTTCTTTAGAAACAGACTTTAGACAGAGTTCTCTGCACCTGATTATAGTCCTAAAGCTTCAGAAGCCTGTGGCTTCCCTGTCTGAATTTTAAAACCAGCTGTTATTATACTTAATTGGACAGAGCTGGGTTGATTTTTTAAAATATTTTTGTCTGTTTGGTGTTTTGTCTTTTTTTTAGTGAAGCAATATTAACTGTGGGATTTGATACTGCAGCATTTTTTTCATGTTCCAGTTTATCCATAAACAGCAACATTAATTATTGATTTTAAAAAAATATTTTAAATGGTCAATATAGAATAGAATATTTTATTTAAATAAAAGCCTGTAAACCAAAGGAATGTGTTGTGTTTTGGAGTTTGTTTTGTCTTGGTTTTACTCCCTATTGAAATTATGATATTCTTTTCTGGAAAATAGAAGTGATNAGTGGAAGCAGCCCAGGAGGGTCTTGACAAATGTCATCTTTTGCAAAGTGAGAAGTGTTAGAGAGTAAAGAAGTCTGATACAGAAGTATAGGTTAGTATAGCCATCCTATGCCAAAGTATCAAATGTAGAGTGTCCCTGGTTATTGTTGCTTTGGGTGGTCTGCCAAATAAACTGATGCTGTTATCCTTGCTGCATGTTTGAACAGTGATAGCTAAATGCTGTTAGATACGAAAGTGACTCTTAGACGTCCTCTAGATGACTGGAATCTTCAAAAGCACATCTACATTCTGTAAGTGTTTATTACTATCCTTAAGGTTTGTGTATCAATAAAATAAACTTGTCTTGGCATTGTGTGACTACTTGTATCTCTGATGACACCTAAACCCCTTTTGATCACAATTTGTTGCAACTGATTTGCTTCCAGATCCTCTTCCAGTTTGATGAATAGTAGCAACATTTGCCCCCATTGTCTTTCTTACTTCGTACACTCGCAAACTAGGTCTCTACTACAGCCAGCACATACAGTGCATCATGCAAATGTTGCACAGAACTCTTCTTGTGTTTGTATAACTCTGAAATCTAATCAGACCTTGACTGCTGTATAGGTTATCAAATGATGAGATTTCCATCCTAATCAAGTTACTCTAGTTAAAGCAACAATTCAAGTTATACTGCTAACTTTGGGTTTCTTTATACTGTCAAGCTGCTCATGTGCAGAGAATCTCTACATGTTGCTTCTCCTCTTCCTGATTGTTTCAGCACTGAGATTCTCCCATTTTATAGATGCCAGTCTTGATAATTTTTTGCAGATGGTTGTTGTTGTTGTTGTTGACATGCTGTGAAGGACTGCGGTCCAGCCGAAGAATGGTGCCTTTCCCAAGATTTCCATTTGTCCAGAGTTGTTCAGGAGGCTATTTGGTGAGAGTCTCAAGCCCTTGTCTTTCCAACCTTTGCCCCTTCTGTGTCAGGTGACATAATTGGGAAGGGAGGCAACTGTTGGATCCTCCTGGCCCTCTAAGAAATCTGTGTGGAGATAAGACAGTGAAGGAGTTTTATCATTAGTCTAAAAGCACTGATACTTGAACGGCTGTGCTGATCAATTTAGTCTTTGTCATTGGAGAGGGGGATTTTTCTCTTTCTAACACAATTTTTGTCATATTGTGTCTCTTGTCTCCCCTCCGGTTGTTTAACAAGACACCCAGATGACTGAGTTTTTTATTAACTTGCATTTTGCTCCCCCTCTGCATACTAATCCAGTTCTTTCTGACCACTGTGTTCAGTAGGCAGGTGTGATTTCCTCTGGCGTTTTTTTTTCTAAGCTACTTGGATTTCCTCTGAACCGTTCAGCTGGTGCTTTCCTGCTGCAGAGGAAAGGAGGAAATATAATCTCTGATTGGTGTCAAGGAGATGCAGTGTCCTGCTGAGGGCTCTGTCATTAGTCTCCCTCTGTGTCTTGAAATCAGAAGATTCTTTTCCTAGTGGTAAAATACCAGTGATTGGAATGCATGTACGAGAGGATAAAGACGTAACACATGAAACAAGTTGTCTCCTGATGATGAATTCAAGAAATAGATGTCACAGATGGCAGAAGGAATGTGACAGATAAATGGATGTAGTTAAATTCTGCACTAAAAAATCTTCTCAATAGCAAACCTGGTTGAACTCCTCATTGCCATATATGTGAAAAAGCAAAGAGTTTGGGAATTCATATTGCTTCTTGAGTCTGAAAAACTGACAATACAAATGTTTGTCTTTTAAAAAATTGTTATTATTTACTTTTAAATGATCCAAGTTTTATTAGAAAATTAAAGTGCACTGTGATGTTCCGTCTTTAAACAACTGAAAGAGTGATGTAAATTCTGGAGTGGGATTTAGGAAAATAGATACATAATTGCATTTGAGTGGGATGTTTAATATGTATTTGTGTTATGTACGCTTATATTAATTTTGTTTTTTAATTTCTTTTACACTACTCCATTCCCAGGACTTCACAGAATTAATTGGGGCACAGAATTTATGATGTCATCTGCACAAAATTGTTCTGCATATCATGTGTTGGTTTTTCAACTAAAAGCAGCAGCTCCTCTCTGAAGAGAAGAAATTTTTGAGGATGGTAGAAGGGGGAATTGGAGGTTAAATCGTGGACCACCATTCATAGGAAACTTTCTGGGGAGAAATGGGTTATGTTCTGATCTTGAGCTAAGTGATCAATGTGAGAGGGAGTCAAGTGCCATTTAAAAAAATACCCCAAACAACAATAAAAAAATTTCAAATCCTTTGGCATTAGTCACGGTTATATTAGTGCAGGTGAAGTATTTTATTGCAGTAAATTTTGGAAAGTTCTCATATCCTTTATAATTTAAAGGCATTGCATTCAGTCCCCAAGGAGTGATATGGGAGATACTGGTCACGAACTGACCTGCAAGCTAATAGAGATTTGCTGAATTTATTATTCTGTACATGAGTATCACCCAGGCTGCAGTTTACCCTACAGGATCTACAGCTTAAGGTGGCAGGCTGAAAAATCTCTGCTTTGGTGGGTGTTATGATATTCGTTAATGAGAATTATTTTTGTACTAGGTTAGCACTTGCTGCTGTGTTTCTTTACAAACATTTTGAGGGGACTGTCACTAGGAATTACCTGAATAGGCAAGATAAACTACAAAACAGAAAAAAAGGTGAAGGGTAGAGCTGATGAATATAAGAACTGGGACTAGATTTTTCTAGGTTGATAACCTATATTCGAAGCTATGCTGACTACTGATGTAGGGAAATGGGGGCCTTTTGCCTAGCTACTCCTGTCCTTGGTTCAGCAGCCCTGTGGTTTTCTTCTGGGAATATTCTTTTTGGCCAATTCTTGATGTATGAAGCCTGATACATTGTCATGACATATAGTTTGTATTTGGTGATCTGGTGCTGCTGTTGTGTCAATTTTTGGTGTTGCTTGGAGTATACAGAGAACACAGTGTTCCCCTTTCAGAGAAAGCAGTGTTTACCCCTTCAGGCGGGTAGCAATGATGGCTGGATGACCTGGCTGTCAGCCTCCCAGTTCCTAGCTGCTTCTCCTTTTCACCCCACAAATACCATTGGTTTTCTTTGTTTCCAACCCTGTCTATGACAAAGATATTTTTCTCACTTGGCAAATGTAAAGTTTTGATTTGTTATACAAAATATTTTTAGTGACAGAGTAATTGAAGCATAAATAAAATCCTATAATTAACACAGTGCCTGTTATATTACTAAGTCTTTGCTTATTTGAGAGCATAAATATCTCCACAGAGATAAGACAGTAGTTCTGTCAAACATAATCACAACCTCCTTTGCTCTATGCTACTGTTGGATTTTCTTTCTGATAAAAAGTCTTGTTTGTTTTTTAAACAACATTGTTGCTCAGTATCGAGTTAGTGTTTAATGTTCCAGCAGTTTGGGTTTCATGGGAGTTGGGAAAGTGCCACTTACCATAGTAAGTTTCTTGGTTTTCCAGCCAGTGCAATCATCCTTCTGAAACACAAAAATATATACAAATATAAATTAATATTTAGTTTAGCTAAATTAAGAGATTCATCTTCTTTTTCAAGAAAACCCTATGTTATTTTTGAGTAAATTAATAACTTTCTAACAAAATTATTTTCTTACAAAGTAGGAACAATTATTCTAGTAAGGCGTTGGATTTTTTTGGTTTTGTTTTGTTCCTTTAATCTCTAGATTCTGTAATCCGTGACCTAAATGCCTACACAGTGAACTGAAAAAAATACTCGATTATGTAGAGGTCTTTACTACTAGATCCCGAGTGTTTTGCAATGGAAATAAGTACCATAGGACAGGTGGTGAAACTTAGGAATAGTAGCAAAATCAATCACCTGAATGTGTTCATTAGATCAGTTGAAGATCTGGGAATAAACCACAGTTTTCCTCTGCCACTCTCATGTTTTCTTTCTAATAATAATAATAAAAAAAACCTTTTGTAGCCATTTTTTTCCTCCCAGAAATGTTATTTTGCCTGAAAAAATAGCTGTCAGTTACTGAAAATAGTAAGAGGTAGCATGTGTGTGTGCATATAGTGATAGATACATATATATATATATAGTGCTTGCCTGCTTTGCTTTGCAGACACTAATTATTCTAATTATCCTCAAGGTTATATTTTATAAGTATCATTAATATTCCTAATTATCTTCAATATTAATGTAATTTTTTAATTTAGTCAAAGATGTCTTTTTTCAATGACAGCATCAATCTCTATGATTTAAAAGAATAAAAGAAAAGAAATTTTCATTATTCTATAAAGTGAGATTTGTCTCTTTTTGTAAAGTTTTGGGTTGGGTTGGTTTGGTTTGGGTTTTTTTTTGGTTTGTTTTTTTTTTTCTTTTTAATTAAGTAGAAGTGGCAGTATTGGCTTTTTGAAAAGGCTGTAAGACTAGTTATTGGCCTCCAGTGTAGATCAAAGGAAGTCATTCTGGAGTGGGATTAAACTTTTGTTTCTATCCTTAACATAAATGCCCCATATGTGTAAATTGGATTTGTTTCAGCTGAAACTGAGTATTTCCATGGTATATACCTTACTGATCCATCACTGGAGCATATTTGCTTTTCCTGTGGGTGGTGTTGTCCTGCTGACACAGTTAATTACATTTTGATGTATATACTCTGGTCTTTCCTCCTCTAGTGTTTTGATATAAACTGACCTTGCACTCTGAAGTGTTATGGCTGTGCTTTTTCCATACAGTAATCCTTGAGATCCTTCAGTTCTGCATGAAACTGAGCCTCCTGTGTGTTGGTGAACCTCCCCTGCTTTGTGACGTTCACAAATTCCACTTGCTCCTTTTTTCATGTCAGCTGAGATAGTAAATAACATGTCTTGGGACTGATCATTGAGGAACATCAGCAACAACCTCCCTTTTCTTTCTAACCTATCTATGCCTCTGGCTGCTTTCGAATTCATGGACTAGTCAGCGTGCTGTTCTCTAGGAGACGTATTTGATGTAAATATGGAAAAAATGTGATACGGAACAGATGAGCTGTTAACAGTTCACCAGAACCAGATGCAGTTCACCAAAGGGTACCGAAGGGACTTGACTGAGACATTCAAAATTGCTGAGCTGCTCTGCTATATTGAGTAACATCCCATTTCAGCTGGCCACGATGCAGGTTGCCAATATCGCTGCTGTCTATAAAAAGGGTTTATATGACTACCTTGGAAACTAGGGAGCAGTAGGCCTGGATCCATGATACAACAGTGGAGCCTATGATAAAGGATGAGTGAGAAAGTTGCTAAACCCTTTTAGGAGAGGGTGACCATGGTTTCAGCAAAGGGAAATCCAGTAAGGATTTTGAATGTCTGTGTGGTGTGTGAAGGAGGGGAGGGGATTCCATGGTTTATTATTATTTATTTATATCCAAACCAGTCTGTGGTTCCATACTATATACTGTTAAAGAAGCCGAGTTGCCATGGATCTGGAAGAAGTGTGCTTTCACGGGTTAAGGCACAGGAAGGAAAGAGTTGGGAGGTAATATTCAAAGCTGAGGTTGGAGAGGAGTTAGTACAGGGTTTCCCACTGGGATTTGTGCTGGGGAAGGTTTGATCAGTATCTTTTTCAGTGATGTGCAGAAGAGCTGAAACAGTAAAATTTTCTTTTGTAAACCTCTCCTTCTATTAGGTTAAGAGCTCAGTTCTGTCTTGTTCATGTCTCCTGCCTTCCCATTCTGTATCCTCTGCTATTGAAAACTGAGCCAAAGTTGGGTTTGGTCCATATGTTAACATCATCCTACTAAAACTTTTTCTAGTGACTGATGAAAATAATCCATTTTCTACTTTTTCTAGTAGCCACTAAGCTCTGCTGATATTATTTCCTTTTTTTTTCATGAAATTGTATGTGGTAGATTCAGTTACTGAGTTAAGTGTGTATTTGTGGCTTTTTCAATAAACTGTTCTTCACTCGTAGATTTGTGTTTAGGGTGACTTTAATACAGCAAAATTTTTGTCATATTCTGTGTGAATCTTTGACTTGCTGGATGCTGCGATTAGTCAAGCAGTAGGAGTGTGTTCATTATGGAAAGTTAATCCTTTGCAGGATCATATTTCTGCGTGGTTTTCATCAGTTACTGCAATGCTTAAAATAGGCTATGACTTGTTCTTTTGACTTTTACACACGCAAGGTACATAGCTTTGATGGGAGACTTTAATTTTTTTAATTGTAGCTGAGTAGACTACAGTCAGAAAAGTTCCAAGGGACTGGAGGGCCTTTGAAAGGGTCATCTTCAAGAATGACTACCAGGGCCTTTGCTTGTTTTTTGCATGTTTTTTTTATGTTTTGTTTGGGGCGTTTTTGTTCATGCTGTTATGCATTTTTTCCTTTTTTTTGGTGTTGTGTTCATTTTGTTGGTTGTTTGGTTTGTTGGTTTATTTTTAATATATATTTCACTTACATATTTTAAAAAACTAAATATAACAATACATGCTGCAGATATCTGCTATAATTTCTTGAAGGATTTTGCATGTCATGATTTGACTTTTGTCTTTATCAACTGGAGAAGACAAAACATTCTTTGTGTTGTTTAAAGTTTATCTTGTCAAAGAATTTCACTAGTAAAGGACAGATAGTGTTTTGTTGTATGGAATAAGACAATATCATTTTGTGTTAAAACACTGATTTATTTTTTCCTTTGCATTTCTTATTTTCTTTAGGTTAGTATTTAAGATATCATTTTCTTTTAAAAATGCCATAAGCAGTAGTGTGAAAAGTTGCATGAGTAAAATTCTCAGTGTAATTCATTTAGCATTTGGGTGGGATCTTATGAATGTTTACAAATACCTGAAGGGTTGGTGTCAAGTAGAAGGGGCCAGTCTCTTTTCAGTTGTGCCCTGTGATAGGACAAGAGGTAATGGTAGCAAGGTGAAAAACAAGAAGTTCCACCTCAATATGAGGAAAAATCTTCTTTACTCTGAAAGTGACAGAGCACTGGAACAGGCTGCCCAGAGAGGTCGTGGAGTCTCCTTCTCTAGAGACTTTCAAGCCCCACCTGGATCTGTTCCTGCGTGGCCTGCCCTGGGTGTTCCTGCACTGGCAAGGGGGTTGGACTTGATCTCCAGAGCTCCCTTCCAACCCCTACCATTCTATGATTCTATGATTTTGTGGTTGCATTACATAATATGGTAGGATATCAATCAATTAATAACTGCTTCATTGTTAACATACTGGCACCAGCAGGCAGTTATTTGAAGTGTGACTTGCATGTTTCAGTCCTTAAAAATTGTCATTTTGCTTAATGCAACCTGCAGTAATAGTATAATAGAAAAAAAACAAAACCACTTTCGATGTATGTGTGTATGCTTTGAAAAAACCTCATGTGGTCTATATAGACAATGCTTATATTCTTGATGGAGGGGAAAATTAAAAGTCTAAGAATACTTCCATATGTGTAGGTTTGCTTTTAACAGTAAAATAAGGGGTAGGTATTCCTGGGTTTTAGGACAGCAACAGAGCATGAGATCATCTGAATAGCCTCATATCGCTGATCAGGGAGCCCCTTTTAATTTCACCTGGGTCTCTGGGCTCTTGGAAATCTTTATCAAAGCTCATGCTGACTCCCCCAGAATAGCAGCTTGAGGCGCAGACTTATGTGCCCTTTAAACTGTGTGTGAGCCACTTGTTAATATTTTTCTTGGTTCCTGGGGTATTTATTGTGTGATCCCTTCACTCCAGATGAGTGTGGCAGTTCAGTTAAAAGCTCCCAGGGATTGCCAGGGATCCTATCCCCACCCTCCTGCTCCTGGCCTTGACTCTTCACTCACATCTTCCCCAGAAGAGTCAGAAGAGACACACTGTAATGCATGTTTCTGAAAGGCTGACTTGCAGACTTGACAGGTGGGTGGTAAATTTTAAATTCTGCTTGTGTTCAGTTTTGCAGGGGCTTCCATTCCAATGACAGCAGCTAGAACTGTCAACACTTAACAGTGCCTGAAGATAATGAATGTCATATAAACCTGAGAAGCCAATGAACTGGCTTCCCGCATAGCAGATGAAATCCACTGGGTCTCTGCATCTCAAGAAAGCCTCTTAATCCTCTTCAGGCTTTTATAATAATACAGTACTTATGTAAAAAGAAATAAAATAAGTAATTCTTGTTAAAAAAGCATGTTAACAAAAAGTTAAAAGTATTTAAGCATTGTATGCCTAATGTGTTCAAAAAACACTCCAGCTTGTTGACAAGTAGTTATTAATTACATTACCATGGATAAATATGCCATGATAATGCAGCACATAAAACTATGTAGCTTATACACATTTTTCCAGCACATGCTCAGTGTTCCCTTGGTGGATTTCAGTGATGAAATAGGATATTAAATATGATATGGTGGATTTTTGTGTTCATTGTTACCTTAGCTGCTTTTAGTTGAGTGCAGTGTAGAAATTCATTACATTATCAATTACTAATGTTTGTGATAATTAATTGCTTACTTTTCTAGAAGAAAAGTCTTTGTATTTAAGTAATTTCCTTTTTTTCTGGGGGGAGTAAGGTAAGAGAAGTGAGCTCTTGGTAAGGCTCTTTCAGAAAGTCTAAAAGCAGGAAACCTAATGAAGGAAGAGGCCTGGCTTTCAAAATCCTTTGAAATGAAATAGAATACATACTGTAGCAAAAAGTAATCCCCAAGGAAAGTAATTAAATGGAGAAATGATTGTGAAATGTGTGAAGTAATTGCTGAGAATCATGAATACAGAAATAAATTGTTTTCTGTCAGTGTGTGTGGCTTTAAGTAGAACAGAGTATTGTTTGAAGACACTTAGAACTGACATTAGCTATGGAGTATCCTGTGTGATTTCCCTTTTATTTAACTATTGCAATTGAAATGACTTGAGCATTCTAATTACACAACCCAATATGATAGGAGGGATTTAGAGTGACAAAGTATGACTTTTCTATTGTGGAAATCACATGGATGCTCTAGGAATGTTCAGTAATTATTAGTACAGACACTAGTCCAATACACATACCCACACACACGTGACACATACAGAACTATAAGATGATAGAATTTCTGCCAAGAATCAATTTTGCTGTAATAAACGTCTTCTCTGTGTTATCCTCAAACATCTTTACTTCAGAGGTGTGTGGTTTGTTGTCTATCCTCAAGCAGAAGTATATAGTATATTGTTAAAACAGTAGAGCCAAGTTTGACAATTAGATGCAAACGTCATCAGTAGGATGCATGAACCCTTTTGCTGAGCTTGCAATGTTCTTGGCATGTCATGTTGTTGTGTGAACACACAAAAAAACAAATGAAGCTGGGAATAATTTATACTGGATCTGGAGGCAATAACTTCTAATGTATTTCCTTGAAGGTGCAATTCAGAAAAGAATATAATTTTCAACTTCCTGGGAGAAAACTCAGCTATTTGCATATAATTTTATTTATTTATTTACAATTTATATTATTCACTCCTTTGTAATATAGAAAGACCAGTTGTTTAGGAGGAGGGATGCATTGGGTTTTGGAAATCTGTAAGTGATGTAACAGTGAAATGCACAACTGTGGGAATCAATATAGCTAGTGAAGGGTACAAATCAAGCTGCTGTACACTAATAAAACATACACTGAGCAATTAACTGGCTTTGTAGAATAAGAGTCTATAAAAACTAATTACATTAGTTTAGTTTTATAGAAGTGAACTGTTCCACTCAAAGGAAAAAGTACTTTTAATGTCTAAAGTTAAGGAACCATTTTAAATATTTGAAGTCTTAATCCCACAGAGTTTGTCTTCTAGACTAGGAGTTTAGTATAAAACTGTGATTAGTACATTTGCATATTCCACAAGACAGACGGTGCTTTCCTGAAGAGAAAGGAAGTTTTTGACCAAGAGTTTGGGGGTCATTTTTGAGGAGTGGTGAGTTCTGGTTTGTTCTTGGGTGGGCTGGTTTTGTGTTTCTCTTTCTTTTTTTTGGCTTTGTTTTTGTTTTGTGTGTGTGTTTATACTCTTGTGAGCATCTCTGTTTAAAACAATGTGTTGCACGTGCTTTCCTTTCTTTTCATTCAAGCCTCAGGCATCTTCCCTTTTGTGGAGTGTGATACCAAACTGAACAATAGTAGTTAATCTCTTTTTTTTTTTTCTCTTTGAGTGTGGGTCAATAGCTGCATGCAATAGTCAGTGATCAGCTCATGTATATGGAATAAATGCAATGTATAGTTTAAGTACTGTTGCTGCAGTGGTTAGTGTGCATTACAGAATCAGGCCAGTAGTATTTTTCTCCCTCTGGAAGGGGTGATTGAGAGTTGCTCAAGAAATGAGTGCTCCAGCTGAAGAAATAAAAAATAAACAAAAAGGAAAGTTGGCCTTTTCAGTTAGTTTCTCAAGTAATCTCCCCTGAATTTCTCAGGAGAATAAATACCAAAAGGCAAGTTAGATAAAAAGAATAAAAAGGATTATTTCTGTAACTTACAGATTTGGGAAGACCTAAAAATCTTATAAAAGTATTAATTTCAGATCAGAAATAAATGGGTTAAGTTCTGCATTTAGATCTGGTTTCTGCTCTCAGCTAATTCTGCCAAAAAGCCATTCCACTGGAACATTAGGAAGGAAATAAACTTTTAAACATAATTTAAGACCGGAAAAATCTTTTATGGTTGTATTTTGTATCATGACTTTTATAAAAGTGACAACATTTATTATTTCAAAAAAGAGACAGTCTTTCAAATATGTACAGAATAAAATAGTTCATCCCTTGGACCAAATGTCAAACATGTCACTGTTTTCGGTTTTTGTTTTAATGGTTCTTGGTGTTTAACATTCTTAGCAGCTAGTTCATATACTAATGGCTTAATTCAGTAAAATCCTCTAAGAATACGGAAATCTGCCCAGTCTCTGGAAAATCTTTCTGGGGCTTTTTCAACAATGCAAGTGCTTACATAAGAGTGTGTGGGGTCTTCAGTTTTATTTAAATACTGTACTAAAAGTGTTTCCCTGGTGGGTGGGTTTTGTTTGTGGGTTTCTTGGTTTGGTTTGTTGTTTGTTGGGTGGGTGGGTGGTTTTTTTTGAAGTGATCTGTAACTCTGAAACAGTTCATTTATGCTGTCTGGAAAAAAAAAAAAAATTACCCCCCTCCCACCTTTTTACGTAAGGCTGTTGATGTAGTAGAACTATACTTGATGCCATTATTTCCATTGAATACCACCTTATCTTTAAAGTATTTCCAATTTCCATATATAAGCTGCTGCTTGTAAGAATAAGGATCGTGAAACTTTGGTCCTTCTAGAGAAACCAACAGAAATAAGAAGCAAAATTTTTGTTTAAAAGTTTAAATAAATGCTTATTGTGACTTGTGGAATTCCATAGTTTATTGGCTTTATTCTTGCAAGATCAACATTCTAGTCCAATAGTGACAGCAATTCTCCTTCACTAGTCCTTGGAAAGACCTTCTCAGACCTTCTATATAGTCAATGAATAGGGAGATAATTGTATATAGATTTGGTTCCCCCATTTTGGACAATGGGTATATATATGAAAAAAAACTTTTATTATTGCAGTTCTGTCTAGAATGTTTATTGAATTGCCATTTAAAGCAAATCATCCTTGTGATTAAGTGTGAGCAAAGCAAGTGTAGGGGGATGGCAGTGGTCTGCAGCACTGTGCCAGCTCCAGGAGACAGTGATGTCAGAGTTGTCAGGGTCCCCGCATTTATGAACAAAAGAGTATAATTTGTCAAATATCGAAGTTAATGTTTAAAAGGTTGACTAGACAAGGTGAGCCACAGGCCTATAGGTGATTGAGACGTGTCCTAGAGTCAAATATGGATGATTGAGGCCTCAAAGTCCATTGTGAAACAAAAAAAGAAACTTGATTATTTTTTTTTTTAAACTAGCTAACGGCATATGCAGGGGAGGGGATCGTTTGTGGCATATGAAAAGGGTAAAAGCACACTTTCCAGTTGTAGAATCTAAGCAGTCTTCTAAGAATTCAGCTGAGCCTATCATAAATAAATTACTTTTTTAAACTGAAGATAAACTGAAGTGTTTTCAATCCAAATGGTAATTTTCAGAAAAGAGTTAATAAAACTGTTAACTTGAGCTACAGCTGCAGTCAGTTATCTCATAATAACACTTAAATGCTACAGATGTCCTTAATTCTTAGGAAGGAGAAGCAAAGACAAAATACCTTGCTTTGTGAGCACTTGCTTTGCTAGTGGTTTCCTTATGTTATTTAACACGGTGCAGTTTTACCAACTTTGGCATGCCCCTGCATAATTACAGTTTTGCTACAGAAGCCATTGTGAGGTGGTACGTTACCAGGCTTTCATTTCCATAGCTCCATAATACATTTTAGCAAACCATATGCATTCGTGGATCCTTCCCTCCCAGTCTGGTACCAGAAGCATGTCTCAGTCTAAAACTGGAAAATACCAAAATTTAAACCCCAAAAGATTGGCAAATTTAAAAATTAAAATTTTTTTTTTTTTTCAAAAGCCTGAAGAGTGTGTGGCCCTGGAAAAATGCCACACAAATATTTCTATCAGCCTTCCAAATGGAAGGGGTAGAGATTGAGGGGAGAAGAACTTGGATAGATATATCTAAAAGCCCTGAAAATGAGAAGTATGGAAGGAAATAAGCACAATAACAAAACCTTAAGTGTTCTCCAAAGGCAGTGTGCTAAGTAATGGGAGAAAATAGCTGTACATTCAATAAATTCAAACGTGCTGAAGAATATATAAATTTATGTTGCTATCTAGTCAAATTTACTGTTAATTGGAGTAGAAAATTAAAGTAACTTGAATGAGGCAATCTATTTCCACATTTCACATGCCACCTCCTTTTTCTATTCCCTTCTGGCGTACAAAACGGGTAAGAGGAGAAACTTTGTCTGTAGAACCAAGTTGAAGCACTCAATGGCATATTGTAAAGAGTGTGTGGTACTTACTGAGATTCAAATTTAATCAAAAAGATCTGAAACTTAACAAGAGTTTTTGCATGAGTTTAGCTTGTTAATGTTCTCGCAATGCACGTATTAGGATGTGATTTCTTTTTATTAATTTTTTTCAAGTGATAGACTTTCAGTTTGCACCTGTGTACCCTTCCACCCTGAAAATCATTCCACTAAAATGGATGCTCTTATTTTCAATAACCTAGGTTAATCTTGCTTGTTCCATGTTAGCCATATTAAGTATGTCTTTTACTAACTAGATGGAATTCAGGTTTTTCAATTAAATTTATTAATTTGGTTTCTACAACAAATGACAATTAAAAATCAAATTCTAATCACTTAGTCATATTAGTTGATCAGAATTGTACTATTTTATGAACTGTAAGCATAAAATAAAAACAACTTTTAAAATGTTTAGGTCTCTCTGTGAAAATGATAGCTATTAACTTGATGATTACTGATAGAGATTTATAAGTCATGTTACTTGATAGATTTTAAATTTTTAGAAAATATTTCCAGAGAAAATAATAGTTTGCAGAATGTACTGGTTTACATAATCCTACGTCAGTCAATAATTTAAGATCTGGCCTTGTACAAGTCAAAGCAGTCAAATATCATGCTACTGTGCGTCTAGTATGTATTCTATGTGCCATAAGAAGGTTAATTATAAAGGAGAAGCCTTGAACAAATTGAAAATGTGATTATCAATCACTTTTCAGGTTGTCTAGGGGCAGTGTGCATTTCTATAATTAAGGGTACACACTTAACCAGAACAAACACAGGGAATAAAAATGCACCAATATCATAATACTGTGTTCATGAAGTTGTGTTCATTTCTTTCCTTAACTGGGCTCCATATGTGAAGTTATTGTCTCAAAATCAAATAATCATTGCTTGCATTATTTTTCAGTAGTTTTAATGAAAAAAAAAAAAAAAAACAAAACACAGAAAAACTAATAAGGTAAACTTTTTTTTTTATGCTGCCTATAATTATTAGGAAAAATATGGTAGCCATTAAAGAACAGTTTGGTCTGTTTTTGATTAACCCAGGGCAGATTATCCAGTTTTGGGATTAACTCAACCATAGGATTGGGATAGACTCATTAGCAGTAGGCAGGGTGGGTTCTACCACCCTGGTCTGCCACTGGGGGCTGATCCACACAGGTGTCACAGGTTCCTCTTTGCTTTTCCATTTAGACCTTCCTGCATTGTGTAATCTGTCCTACATACAGTAGCTTGTTCAGGTTTTGGGTTTGTTGTTGTTTGTGGTTGGTTGGTTTCTTTGTGTTTTTTTTGTTTCGTTTTTCTGTGCTATTCACATTGTGAAAAAAATGTAGGTAGAAAAAGAACATGAGTCTGAACTTGAAACTAGAGTTTGCCTTAATTAAATAAAAATACAAAAAGGAATATTCCATGGGGTTTTAACCTTCCTGAAGATCTCTGTTCTCTCCCTTTGAAAGGAAATTTGTGTGTGTTGGAGGTTTAGCCCTCCTAGCATCTAGTGTTTATCATGAAACACATGAGCTCTTTTAAGCCTATTGTGTAGCACAACTGGTATAATTAGATCCTTTCTCAGACTCCTGGGGTATGTTAAGAATAGTTAAATTGAATTGTCTTGTGTTACTGTAGATCATACCTGTGTCTCACTGATCTAGTTATGTGGCATAGATACTGTACACTTTCCTCTTCCATCATTTTATCTTGCCCTTTTAGCTCATCGACTTCTATTGTTAAGTGTATCTTTTCACTCAGATTCCCACAGAAGTTGTTTCTGTATTTGCTGTCTGTAAAGATTTTATTCACCTTCAGAAGTTTTTATACCGAGCTGTGTCCGCTTCAATGGATATAATATACAACTGTTTTGCCCAATGTTTCCACTGAGCTGTAGTATTACAAATATATTCAAAAACACTGTAGTGGGTGTCTCTAACACTGTGTGCCTCCAAAGAAGCTCATCATAGTTTTAAGAACAAATTTAATAGAAAATCAAAACCAAAATTGTTTGGTCGAATCTAAATCCATCTTCAAAGGCAGGACACAGTTGAACGTGACAACTGAGGTTGCCTACAATGTCATTCTGAATTATATTAGCAGCAATGGGTGAATATTCCGTACCTAAACTGATAGAAAAGACTTTTTCTTATTTTTATTTTAATCCTCTCCCTTGTGTGCATAGACAAAATAAGTCAGGCGAAGAAAATGTAGTTGAACAATCACTTGGACTCTTTGCGAACCCCGTATTTTACTGTGTTGTGAACTGTACGCTTCATTAAAAGTCAAAGCTATAACTCTGATAAAAAGAAAGCAAATGTAATTGTCATGTCAAGCTGCAGCACAAAACAAATAAAATGCGCATAGATGTGTATTAAAATGATATGTCTAAAGCAGAAGTTAATTTAAAAATCTGCTGTGTACAGATAGGTAGAACAGAGACCTGTGAGATCTGTACAGTAATATTAAGTTGTTGCAAAAATTAAATGCATCAAACTACTAGAGCTATTAAATAAATGGTATTTCAAGAGATAATCTGTGCATTTGACAGCCCTTTACTTAGTAAAGCACTCTGAAATACAGCTATTTACACAACAGTCTATGTGGTTTCTTGTTTCTCACAGTGTTTCAAATTGCACTTCTTCCAGTTTACCACTTGTCAAATGTAATAGTTGCCATTTGCCTTTATTAAAGTTCAGAATATTGCTGTGTTAAAGATTTGTTGCCAATAACTGTCAGGGAAGCTTGTGATGATTGTATTATAATGCTTTACATCTTGTTTTGCTTATTAGTAAAATCAGATTTTTTTTTCTTCCTTAAGGAGGAAAAAAAAGAGGGTTTTTTTTCAGCAAATTTAATAAAGAATCTTAATTTATAAAATCAAAAGCTGTATTAAATGATTTAGTGTGGTAATCCCATGATTTAACTGAGATCAATAGTTACTCGAGAATAAAACAGCTACTTAATACCTACATCTGTTTAATAAGGGTAGGAATATTAGAAATGAGGTACAGCTCATCAGATTTTAACCAACTTTTTTCTAACAGAACTTGAAAAATAGCAAATTTATTTCTACCTTTTTCTTCTCTATGTTGAAAATCAATGTGCTGTATAGTAGGAAATACTGGTTTTGGAAGAGAGCTAGCACTTGCAAATGAGTTTCACTGGGAATTTGGGGGGGGGGG
>VWZY01005397.1:11959-23923 GCA_013399075.1 Chloroceryle aenea
TTCTTTCGTTGTACTGTTAAATTTAACTCGTTTTGTATTTCTGACTTGAGACCCTCGCTGTTTTTGCTTTTTCAAACCATTACACTCTTACCTGGAAATGCTTGTAGAAATGGGGAGGTTAGCTTCATAACATAATTCTGATTTGAGGAAAAAACCATACAAGGTCTAACACTCTCAAAGCTTCAAGGTTCTAGCCCCAAAGTTCTGAAACTGTTTTGACATGTCCTTTCTCTTGTGCCCATTGGGTTATTATTTCTTTCAATCCCTTATGAAATACAAAAGGTAGCCACTAGTAACAGCCAATCTGTGAGCAGGGATCACACAGATATTAATTTCAGTAAATGCCAACAGAATTCACATATTTTTTTCTTTGTGAAATACATAATGTTTTGTTGAGCAGTTGATCTTCCACTTGACTACAGAAGTAAATATAACCTGTAAATACCAAATTAAATTTGGAACAGATTAATGCAAATATTTTACATTTATTGGAAGGGTGCAGTAAAGAGGGGACTGCAGAAAAGATAAAGGACTATTCAAAAATGGCCTGCAGTTTACAAGAATACCAAAATTATGTTTTTTAATAGCCTATGAAAATAAAAAGCTAGCTTAAATTCAGAAGTGTAACTTTAAAGTATATGAAAAATTTGCAAATAAAGTTTAAAAGCATATCTATTTAAAATTGTAAAGGACAGACAATTAAAATTTGTATTACATAGTTATAATTTTAGAACTTCTGTAAAAGCCAGATGAACTCATAAATGTAATTTTTGTTTTTACATGTGTACTTTTGGGAAGAAGCACCCATTTCCAGTATTATGCATTATCGATCTGTTTCACAAATATATCATTTTTTAAACAACAAGTAGTATAAAAGATGCTTTACCTGATATTAAATTGATAATGCATACTTTGGTACAAACTTAAAAAAAAACATTAAACATGTTTGAAAACTGTATATGTACTCCACTCAAGGTTACAACTGTCAAAACTCTTGTGTGTGCTAGTGGGTCAGTGAATTAACTTTCCCACCTTCCTCAACATCCACCCTCTTTCTCCAGATGCCTAAAACTATACAAAGGAAAAATAACACATGCAGTTGAAAAAAACAGCAGTCCTACAACTATTAGTTCTGGAAGGGTTTTGAATATGCATATAACTACACAATTCTTTAATAGAAGGGATAGATAGGTGCTTGGTTTTGGCTTTCAGTCCTCAAGATGTCTTTATCTGTCTTGTGTCCCATGTGTTTAGCCTAAATTCTGAACTTTTCCTACTACATGCTTTTAGCATTTTAGTTGCAATTAGGTGGGAAGTTTGGTGAAAAAAATAATTTGCCAGTTACAGGTGGTGATGCAATTAACACTGGAAACATATTTTTCATTTAGTTGTTAGGTCTATTGAAGGATCTAAATCTGTGGCATGGCCAAGCAAAAGGTGGAGGGAATAATGTTTTCACTATCTCTCCTTAAGCACTACAGCTTCAGGTGTTCTGAGGAACTGGCTACATTCAGAGATACAAGAAACTTCCAGTCTACAGTGGATTTATTAGTGATTTGTAGCAAGCATAAGCATGTTATATGAAGGTACCATATAGAGTGCAAGACCTTCTCTATGACATCCTAGCTGCATCTATGATACATATCATAATGAAAGCACATTAATTGGTTACTTTAATTCATTAGTTCCTTTAACTGGAAACTGTAGACAAACAAAGGTACAGGATTACCTTTGTGTAGAATTCAAGTGAAATGTAAATGCTTCTATTGAAAAATATTTTGTGGAAGCAATATTACTGTTCAAAATATCAGTAATTGCTTCAATTAAAAATTTATATATTTTAAATTTATTAAGCCAAATCAACTTAGTCACCTAATGAAAAATTAGGTTCCCTGTAGACTTTTATTGACCTAGTAATGCTTGTTTCAAGATGCAAGTCTCAGAATTTGGGAGGGATGCATAATTAAAGGTTATATAATGTAAAGAGATCAGATTTCTAAAAGCAAAATGGATGCAAACAATGAAAATTAAGACTATTTGGAAAGTTATGATAAGTAGAAGGCATGATCAAATTGAAGCTCAAATAGAATTGAGGAACTGGTATTAATTTTAAAGATAGCATTTTGGATCAGGTCTGATGGCAAGATCATTCATTTGGAAAGAGGTATAACTGGCTTATTATTGTTCCATTAGAACAGGAAATGGATGTTCTGTATTGTAAACTAGGCAGTTTGAAATGTTGTTCTGATGAGTTTTATAATGTGGACAATTCATTATGTATTTAGGGTTTGTAACTTGATTAAATCATGAACTATGTGCTTCACCTTGGATTCATGATTACTTAAATTTTCATGCAAGCACACTGCCACAGGTATAAAGGTATAACATTACTATGAAACTTTTGAGTCAAAACCAGGGATATGTTGGAACTTTTGTCTCACAGGAGTAACTTTCTTGAAGTAAGTGAAAGAGGAGTATCTGTGGTAGAGCTGTCAGAGTTATGAAATGTTTGGAAGATGTAAAGGGACAGATTATTATAGTTTAGCAGTACAGTGCGGCTAGAGATGTTAGCCTACTGCAGCCCTGTTTAAAGAGCAGAAAGACTTTAATAATTGAAGCACAAGTTCAGAGATAACTAGTTTACATATTAGTAATCCAAGGATTTTGTGTTACTATTGCATTTAATTGTGGATTTTTTATATGTTGAGTGGCCTGTTTTGAGTTAGAACAGAACTAATTCTGTTCAGTGATTTTACTTTTCAGCTCAGTATCTTCTAACTAACTGCAGTTTCTGAAGTTAATGGTATATTTTTGCAGACAGTGTCTGCTTCTAGCAGTGGTAATGCTCAATGTTTAGAGTTACTACTAAGGTTTGGTGTGCATAGAAAAGCTCATGCTTATACTTCTATAGAAACCAAGGCCATTGCTAAATCTTGTGTACCAAATTTTGGCGTGCAGAAAGTAAAAGGACACACTTATGGGGAGGAGTGGACAGGACACATGACCCTAAAATGACCAACGAGGGATTTCATTCCCCATATATCATATTCAGTATAAATCTGAGGGATTAGGAGGGTCAAACTCTCTTCTTCAATGACTGGCATCTGAGGAGGTCTCTGTCCCTTCTGCCTTAGATCCAAATCCATGTTTTCCTAAATCCAGTTCTAGAATCCAGCTTGTGAATCCAGTTCCCATCTGCCACTGATTCCAGTCTGGGACTTCCCCCGTGCCTGCCCCACAGCATTAGTGGTGACAGTGATGTAATTGCCATCAGGGGAGGGGGGGTTGGTTCAATACTGGTTTTGTAAATATATATGTATATTACATGTTATACTTATTTACGATTTAATTTTCATTCAAGCTGTTCTAGTTTCCTTTTCTAATCACTGAGTCTCTCTCCCTTATTCCCTTTCTCTTCCCCTTTGGGAAGGTAGAGGGGTTAACAGAGAGCGTCTGTTACTTGTCTAGTGGCTGGACCAGCCTCTAAACCTTGACATTGAGAAAGACTGAAATGAATGAGCTAACTGTATAAAGACAGTAATATGAATCTTTTAATTTATTTTTTTAATGGTGAAAATGTCTTTCTCGACGGCCTCAACATGTACAACCTCTATCAACCTGATTTTTCTTTTAAAAGCATAATTGACTTAAATTGTTAAAGGGTTTTAGTGGAGAAGCATGTGCTATCTCTCTAAATCTATTCACAAAATTTCAGCTATATAGCTGATCTAAAACTTCTGCAATTCTACAACTGTATTAGAGAACCAAGTAGTGACAATTTAGGAAAAACATTTTTTTCCCCATGTTTTCTTTGTTAGTAGCAGTATGCATCCTATATTGTCCTATTGGATAACAGTTCATATTTACCTATAAAAAACCAAGTCATTTGTTGCAAGTTTTACTTACAAAGCATTCAATTCTTGTAAAGTGGGGGAAGAAAGTATCAAGTTCACTTCTTCTGTGTTTTCACTCTGTGACCTAGTCAACTGCATTTGAGAATTTATTTTTTTTTTGAAAACACTTTTGTTTTAGAGAAGGCCTTTATAAAGATGATCTGATATCTATAAATGAGCTACTTATAGCTATAATCTGAGAGATGCAAAATATTAATGCAACTAGCTTGTCATCTAATTAGTCCTTCACCTCCAAAAAAAAACCCCAACACTTTGAAAATTATAATTTAAGTCCTGCCTAAAAGATGTCTAAAATCATGATGTTCTAAAATGGCTAGTAACATAAAGCTTCCTCAAAATGAAAGAACTCAGAATTAATACACAAATTCTGCACCTAGACATATAGTCCAGTTAGAATTTTATGTAGAAGAGACAAAGTGATATTTTAGTCCAAGTTGCAAAGTAAACCAAGAGTCTTAGTAACAAACTTTGTGCCTTTCCTCCTCTGACTGTTGAGTCTTTTTTCTTTCTGGAGGAATGGTATTTTTTATACAAACATTTTTTCTTGGTGGCATTTACAGCTCCACTGCCCCCAGTCTTTTAAAATATGATCGTAATTGTTTAAAAAATTTAATGTTTCTACTCTGCCTTGTTCAGCCTGCTAGAGGCTTAAAACAGAGGTGTAGTTCATTGCAAAGGAGACATATTACTGAATTCTAATGGCTCCACAGGAAAAAAGCATAAGCTTAAGTAAATCACATCCAAAGTTAGAAGTATTTACTATAATGTGGTAAGAAATGCACGTGTAGTTCAATTTTCTAGAAAAGGAAATTCTGAATTTCACTTTACATCCAAAATCTGACCTTTATCTTTAAACAAGGTATCGTTAAAAAAATATCAGTTGCATAAAGAATTTAAAAATATAAAAGTTTCTCACTGATATACTTATCAAAAACTGTCTTCACTTTTAAGGCCATCATGTGTGATGCAGTCACCACATTACAGTACCATAGTGTTTATATCTGGGCCAGGGATAAGGCAATGAGAACACAGTATAATGTAGAAAACCTCTGAAAAATTTCACTAGCATTTACTTACAGTAAGATAGATAAAAGCCACGGCCACTTAAATCTATAGCATGTGTTTTTCTATTTATGTGTATCCTAAATGACATTATTGTGACTGGATAGATAACATTTGGCAGAATATGCCTAATGCAGCTGTAGACAACATTGGTGGACTTGTATATAAAAAAATCCAAAGCAATTTTAAAATCATTAGAAGAATATTGCAAATAATGTTGAATAAATGCGATGTTTAAGGGGAAAATATTACTTCATTGGAAAATTTCTGCAGACTGAGATTGGCACTAGTTTATCGCTATGTCACTTTCCTTTTGATTGAAGACAGCTCTTTCTGAATCTCACTGAATTTTGGACGGTTTTCAGGTTTGTAGGCCCAGCACCTCTGCATTAATTTATATATATCTTCTGGACTTTTTTGTGGTGCTGACATTCGGTATCCTGGTATACAAAAAAATGAAAAAATATATAGCATTGAAAAATTATACATATTGACAAATTTAAAAAGAGATGAGCAAAGTTTGATATAATTGCATTAAAATAACATTGAGGGTAAATTTTAGATGATTTGTAATATCTTTCTCAGTGGGTTCATACAGAATTGCAGTACTTAGGAAGTAAGACTTGTTTTAATAAACTACTTTGCTCTGAAAAGCATCAGAACTTTTTATTTGGCTTTTTTAGGACAAACTTCCATGGTTGTCTACAGTGATTATATTTAATAATAACATTTGATATAACTCAGCAAACTAGCTTTTTTATTATTTGGTAGTTTTACTAGATAAGAACCTGTTTATGAATTACACAGTAGAAATATGTAGAGGAGAAAGAGTCCTGAAATACCACTAAAGATGATGAAATGAAAGATCTGAAACCCTGCTCACATTTTCTTGTGACTTTTATTTAAAAGTCACAAGAAAAAAACCTGTGGTATTCACTGTTCAGTTAACTTGCCAATCTCCACCATAACTTAAAATTATGTCTAAAACGCTTTAATAGAGAAGATAGAATTATAGAGATCTTTTTCTTCTAGCAGTATGAAATATTTCCACTTGCATTATCTTAAGCGATTCATTCTGGTCAAGCCTCTATTTGCACAACAATCAATCCTGCCTTTCCATTTCACCTTTTAGTTCTGTAGCCGTGAAAGCCAACATGCTATAACTCTGTCCTCCTTTAAGTCATTAGTCGTTATCTTCCTTTTTGCAAGAAGCCTATAAATCAAACTACTTCTCCCAGAAAGCTAAACAGCAATTAAATGATCTCATATTTTTGCTATTATCTAGTTCCTAGATAACCTATATGTTATGTCTCTGCTATTCTTTATACTCTATGTGCCTACATCCCTATGGATCTACACAGCATCTCTTTTGCTCCCTACAATTAACTACCTTTCTCCACTTGTTCTCGTGCTTGTTGGTTTGTCATTCCAGGGTATGGGCATACTCCTAAACTGAAGGTCTCCCACAAAAGGATTCCAAAACTCCATACATCACTCTCAGATGTGTATCTCCCTAAGGAAAGAAAAGTAAATCAGTGGCTTAATTTACAGAATAATTCATGTTTTACAGAATTATGGGCACGTATTTTCCACAGAGATATTATTTCAGCAAGCTTTAAGCATAATAAATATATAACTCCTAATAAATATTCTTCAGATATCATATTCTCATGTTTTTAAAATTGTAAACATAAATTATCTTAAAGGTAATACCTAGGAATAATAAAAGATAACCTAAAGTTCTGTAATTTGACAGTGTCTTGTTACACAAAGCATACAACTGAAAAGATCTTACCATGTTGGTCATTTTCCATGTAAAAATTTCTTTAGACTTTAATGCCCCAAAATATATTTTTATTTTCTTTTCATATAAAAGGACGGAAAAATGTCAGGTTTTTTTTTTCCTTATTTATAATCACTTTCAACTCTGAAGATACTTTAGAAGAATTTACCTTTTCCAGTTCCCTAATATAGCATAGCAATGATTCCTCCAAGAGGAGCTAAAATCAATGTAGATCTTAATTGCAAAGAGGACCTGGATTTCTTACTCTGAGAAACTAGTCTCTGAAAATGAATCTACAGTTGCTTCAACTGTTGTTTAATTTGGACCTTGAAGAACAGATGCACCCAATCAGGTTAAAAAAAAAATCTGGCTTACTACTATCTTCAACTATGCTTCAGACAGATGGCAAAATTAAGAATGAAAGATTTATATTATGAGAGAAGGACGGCTCTTGGGGGAAATATTTCTATTGTCCCTGATAGATTCACATCAAGATGCATGCTATATCAGAAAGTATAGGCTCTTAGCCCTTAGTGTAAGAGCCTATGAAAATGTTACCTTAAAAATCTGTCATCTGTCATATTACTGTCATCATTTTTTATGACTGTATTTCTTAGTTTCATTCTATGAGTATCTTTATTCTTAAAAACATACACATGCTTGCAAATGTGTGTTTGTTCATCTATGAACATTAAAAAAAGCAAACTTCCTTCTGCCACATTTCCAGAAAGGCCCTATAATCCCATTGCTTGTGTCAAATTTTCATCTAAACATTTTAAATCCACTTACTCTAGAAAAAAAGGAAAATACATGTAAATTATAGTGACATTTGGTGATATGATAACTGTTTTAATGTCAGAAAGTTCAGTTTACTCTTAAACTAAATATCACTTCCAGAAGACAACTCTATTGACATTAGCCTATGTACTTAGTAGACAATAATTATGGACATTCATTTTGCAATTTGTAGTAAGGTCAGTTTTCTTACCTATATATCAGCTCTCTTCAGAGTTTGGCATCTAGTAACTTAACACTTTTCATTAAAGTAATTTGATATATAAAAATACTTTTTTTTTTTTTTTAAAGAACGTACAACTTCTACACAGTTAATTGAATTTACCTCTGCCTTGAAAAAAAACCAAAACTCTTTCATAAACAAATACAATTATATATTAACACTACAAAGAACTGCGAAAGTTATACTGGAAAAACATGCATTAAAAATGCATTTTAGTTTTGAGAGAACTGGATGCAGAAATACCCTACACCTTGGCCTAAATATGTAATTTTAGTAGGTGCATTTAAAGCAATTTTTTACTTGCTGGAAGTGATGGAAATCATATAGTCTCAAGTAAAAATAATGGTATGGAATAGCACTGAACAGTACCCACTGAACTAATTTCCATATGCTCCAGTAGCATCAGTATTTCATTCATGACTTCGTACACAAATCCCTAACAGTTCTATTTGCCTTAATCCAGTTTCTAGACTTCTCAACCTGAATTTTGTAATTTAAAATTTTTTTTGTGACTGCTATTAATGTCATATAAAGCGAATCCAGAAGTGTTTTCTTTTCTCAAGCGCTATATCATTCATGCAATGACCAAATGACCCTATTTCTCATTTTGTTCTAACCATTAAATTTTGCCATTAAGAACTGACATGCTCAATGATTGTCATCTAGTTTTGAAATATTTCACATTTAGTTCTGTTTCATTCTGGCATCCTAAACTACTTTCGGTGTTATCTATGAAAATTAATACGATATTTATGACTACATAATTAGAATAGAAAGACACAAATCAATTATTTTACCTTTCACATTTCAAGGGAGTGGAAAAAAAGATCCATCAAAAAAACCCAAATGTTGGGAAAAGGCCTGGGAACAATGATCCTGACCCAATATGAGTTGCAATTATGTTCAACTTTATTGTTTATATATGCTTTGCCTAAAAGCAATTGGTCAGTCACACTGTCCATGCACCTAACAGCATCCTGATTGGTGGGCACGCGGCAGGCTCATCCTTAAGGCTTTTCCCACACTCACAGTGTCCTGTATTTAGCATCTTCTGCCTTTGAAGTTGGGCAAGCCACCAGGATCATCTTCGTTCTGCCTTCAAGGACAGCTAAAGATGCCTGCTCGTGCCCCCACGCACTTACTCAGGGGCCCAGGCTCAGGCCTCTCGTGCACACATACACAGGGCCCGAACACAGGCCTTCGGTCTGGCTTGTTCACCCCATGCTGACGTGTTCGTAACCTCCTTGTTCACGCAGCCATTCCCCGACACCCAAACAACACAGAAAGCTTCAAACATATTTTGAAAGCTGTATATTAGTCTCCTGGATACTTTAACAAATGTTTGAGACAGGTTATTTTCCAAGCACTGCAGAAAATCACTTAAATCTATCTGGGTATTGATTCATTTTGGGAAAGCACAAATAAGTAAAGATATTAATAAGTTATACATTCTTCTCCTGTAAGGTGTAGAAAATAGCAAAGACTCAGTGCAAAATGAAGGTGTAATAAAAACAAGTTTCCTGCTTAATGTAGTAGACTGGAGTGGTATGTCTGTGGAGAAAGGGCTTCCATTATATATCAAATAAGTGACAAGTACTTTTAAAACAATGAAAATAAAAAATTAAAATACCTTTTATAGTGAAATAAGCACCCCAAATAGAAAGAGTATTCTACAGTGATCATTAGTAACATTAGCACCTCTTAGAAAATTAGATAATAGAGGGTCAGTCACTCTAATTACATTTATTTTTAGCTTTCCAAGGTGACAATTTGCATTATCATGTTATGACTAACTTCTGTAAAAGAACTAATGAAAGGGATTCTTCTTTTGGCAGTCATAAGTTAGAAAATTATGATTTGTAATGAATGTTTTTAAACAAAAGCTCTAAAAGGTGAGATAAGCATTTAGAGAAATTTAACGGGAAGATTTAAAATGTTTGGGTTTTTTCTTCTAAGAACTCAAAGAATTGGTTGAGAGAATGTCTACATTTAGCCTGTATCCAGGGTTAAAATATAGCAGTTTATTTATCGCTCAAGGTTTATTTTGGTTGCAACTTAAATAATTGCTCACCTGGGAGACTCACAGACCTATAATTTGAGAGTCTTGAAGGGTTGAAATTTTGATGTATTTGACAGAGCTGTAACAAGCATTCATCATGTTGGTGATGTTGGTAGGCTGGTTACTTGGTGCAATTCTCTGGTATTTGTTTCTAGAGTTGATTTTGAAGCTGTCAGTGGCTTTACCACTGTTGGTTATTGGTTTTGTGTGGTTTATCACTTCTGGGCATGGGGTTAGAGGTGCCACTCTTCTATGTTCTTTCCTGTTAGTTATGGTTTTTATAAATTCTTTTGTAATTACAAGGATTTCAGATTTCTATGGAATGGTAGTGGGCAAAGAGAATTTGGTACACCCTTGGGGTGCTTCTACCACCTTTCTCATATTGTCAGGCTTTTTTGAATATCTTTCAGTTTTTGGTCTCAGAGAAAAATATTGGTATAGAGGTGGGTAGGGTATAGCGTGGTAGCGGATGATGTGTCTGACCTAGGGACTCAACCAATGCAAGTATCAGTTGCCCCCCTAGAGAAGAAAAAAAAGAAAACACAAAAAGAGCAGATCCTGCAGGGACATCACAGATGGAAGAATCAGAGGTGACCTCCCAACCTCTATTCCTAAATAAGTTGTGAGATATACACAAAGTTACAGTTGTCATGAAGGTGAGCAACTTGTTACTTAGCTGCTCCAATGCTGGGATAATGGAGCTGATGGTTTGGACTTAGAAGGTAGAGAAGCTGAGCAGTTGGGACCGATGGCTGGAGAAGTGGGTATTGATAGGGGTCTTGCAAAAGAGGCACATCCTCTCTCTCTGGAGGTGGCTACTGTTGATTGTGAGGAACAGGTATCCCTTTATACTTAATATATATTGTAAACTGGCTGGGCAAGTGGACAATTGATAGAGGTGTTANATTGATAGAGGTGTTAAGAATCCGAGGGAACTAGTATTTTTTATCTGGAAAGACGACAGGGCACCAACAGTGAGTAACTTGGGCACTTGACTGCAGCAATATGCAGATAATGTCTCTTTCTCACAAATCCAGGGAACTGCTTGGTAAGATGCATGAAATATTTTCCCAAATGGAGGACAGGTTTCACTCCCCACCTGTACTGATGAGTGTCTCAACCATCAGGAAGAAGTGTTATTCTCTAAGGCCTGCTTGAGAGAGATGGTACAGACCACAAGGCACCCTGTGGTTTTTCCTGTGTAACCATGGAGAAGACATGGGAAAATGGGATGAAAAACCTACTTTGGTCTTACAGGCACAAGTGCATTAATTGTAAAGTAAAACAATCACAAAAGGGGGCTCTTCCAGAAAAAGTGCTGCTCCAGTTTCCAGCAGGCAGCCCTTAGACGGTGAAGATGGGCTTTGAATTCTCATTTACAAGATGCAAGTAATGGCGATGAAGGTATAATACATGTGAGCTGCTCAGACCCATTTGTTGATGACAGGCACTCTGAATTTACAGGGATCTTGCCTCCAGACAGGTGGAGGAGATGGACATCAGAGTTTACTGGACTGTGTGGGTTCGATTGTCTGGCACATCGGAACCACAGGAATATAAGGCTTTAGTGGACGCTGGTGCACAATGCACCCTGATGCCATCAAACTACAGAGGGGCAGAATCAATTTGTATTTCCAGAGTGACGGGGGATCCCAGGAGCTGACTGGAGGAGAAGCTGAAATGAGTCTGACTGGACCTTATTGTGACTGGCCCAGATACCCTGTGCATTCTTGTTATAGATTATCTCAGGAGAGGGTATTTCAAGAACCTGAGGGGGTACCAGTGGGTGTTTAGTGTAGCAGTGATGGAGACAAAGGAAATTGAACAGCTGTCTACCTGGACCATTTTATCAGAGGACCCTTCTATTGTGGGGCTGCTGAAGGCTGAGAAACAAAAGGTGCCCATCACTACTTGGCCACTGACATAAAGGACAACAAAAAAAGTTTCTGCAAGTACATCAACAATAAGAGGAGAACCAGGGAGAATCTATATCCCTTACTGGATTTGGGGGGAAAATTGCAACCTAGGATGAGGAAAAGGCTGAGATACTGAATGTTGTCTTTGCTTCTGTCTTTAATGCACAGACCAACTACTCCCAGGGCGTTCAGCCTCCTGAGCTGGAAGATAA
>VWZY01005398.1:0-23435 GCA_013399075.1 Chloroceryle aenea
TTCCTGAACAACATCCAATTCGGGCCAATCTGTGCTCCCACTCTCCCTGAGAAGCTGCCTGAGGATCTATCAGATGCCACTAAGGTTGATCCTAGTTGAGGAAGTGCTGAGGGGACCACTCGACCCCTGCCACTCTCATCTCACCAATTCCCAGGGCTACTTGCGGTCACAGCCAGGAACACCAGCCCAGCTCTCCTTGTCCTATTTGGATTTCAAGTTTCCACTACCTCTTTCTTCTCATCTCTGCCATTGCCCCCTCCCTGACTCGTATCCCCGGCAGCCACCCTCCCCCCCCAAATTTTGGCTTAACCCAGCCTACTGTTATTTTACAAGCCAACTGGAACCATAATCAGCTCAGCCTCTTTCCTTGGGGGTATTTTAATTTATACAAAAGTATCATCTCTTATCATGATCAGCCTGAGATTCATTTACTCTCCAAGTATTAAAAAGCCAGAAAGGGAATAAATTCAGTGCACGGAGAAATTAATGCGGAACGATAGGCTCTTTCATGTGGCATTTCCAAGCGCCGTTTTTGCAACGGGCTTATGTAATGAGACATAATTATCTGCACATGTTCAATTACATTACTTCACAAATCCTCCCTGCCTCTGCCTCCTGACGTCAGGCTGCCCACTAAGCCCTGGTGCCCACAGGAGAGGGGACTGCAGCCCCCATCCTGCTGCACCCCTGTCCCCATGCTGGTGGTGGCTGCTCTGAAACCAATGGCCTGAAGCTCGTCACACACAAGGTGACAAATGGATGGTGATGGGATTGGATGGCGCACCTTGCTGGGGTGCTCAGCCACAGGACCACTGTCCCACTCAGAGAACCACCACCTTCCTGGCCAGCCTGACACCATCCCACCTAAACCTTCAGCCTCCTCGATGGGGACTGTGGCAGCCAGCCATGTCCAGGGCCAGCCACCCCCTCCTCTGCCACCCGGACACCACCGCCACCACCCACTTGGTGCTCACAGCCTCCTTTTCCAGGCTGCCCTCTTCTCCCAGCTTGCTGTCACCACCACTGAGATGGCGGACGATTGATCTGAGAAATGAAGTTGGATTGCTGTCCCGAATCTACACTGGGTTCTCCTTGTGTGTGTCTGATCGATTTCCCCCTGTGCGACACAGCTTGTCGCTACGAATTTTCATGCTAGTCAGAACCCGCCAGCGCGCCCAAGAACAAGGAGAAGATGCTCTGGAGAACACCCTCCCCCTTGCATCCTCCCCCAGCCCAGTTGGGCGAGGTTTCCTTGGGTTGACGTTGGTTGGCTTTGTTCGTTTTTTTTTCTCCTTTTATTTGTGCCCATTATCGCTGCCACCCTCATCGCCTCCATGCTTTCAAATGGCGGCCAGGCCAGGAGTGGGTTATTTTTAGATGGTCGCTCCAGGATGGTGCCATTGGCCTTCACGTGGAGCCATCGCCGGACCAGGGCGTTTGCGGTGACATTCCCCACCGTGGTTACGCGAGGTGTCACCTGTTTAGCAGCTCCTCTCGGCCGAGCGCGTGTGGCCGCAGGTGCCAGGCAAACACTGATCGGCTCTGACAGTCCTAGACGCCAGCTGCCTGCACAAAGCCTGCCCGGTCGCCACTTTTTTTGTGGGTAAAGCTCTGCCGCTGGCGTGACCGATACAGAAGCAATAAACTAGGTGACCGTAAAAGCAAAGACAAGTCCTACTAAGTGGCATTCTGAGCCCTATGGCTTTGAAATAATTGGTAGTGAGAGAACAAAAATGAAAAAAAAATTTAAAAAAAAACCCAAACAAAAAAAACCCCAAAAAACAAAAACCCGAGCCTATTTTTTTTTTCTTACACTGATGCCCTGCGGACTATACATCTGACTTGCTGCGAGTCCGTCACTGTATCCTCCTGTCTGGCTGATAACATGGCGAAGGGTATCCACCTAAACAGACCAACGACAATAAAAACACAAATTAGAGTGAATGAAAAGTTAGTGGGCAAAGCCGCTTTGGTTCATCTTTGGCATGACAAAAATAAACAGTAATAATAATAGTAATAGTAATGAAAGTATATACCTAAGGAGGGGGAAAAGAGAACTGCAGCTGGTCCTGTGGTGAGAACCAAGCTGGAGGACTGCTCCTGCCTCCCTCGCCACCCCCAGTCTGCCCCATCAAGCTCTTCTTGGTCTCAAGTCTTGCAACAAAAGGAGCGGAGAGGAAGGACAGCATGGCAAGCGTGGGGTGGGATCTCCTGGAGCACATCGTTGTGGCCGGCTCCAACATTGCGCTTGAGGACCCATGTTCCTGCTCCTACGCCTTTCCACCCTTCGGCCCCAAGCACAGGGATACTCATGGCAGTGGAAGGAGATCCTCAGAGTCAGCCACGAGCCTTCATTTCGGAGGGCCCAGAAACAGAATATACCTACCATGGCAAAGGCACCAGCAGTTCTTCAGATGCCCCATTCCTCTCCCTCCACTCCCTTAGCCCTGCCCCAGCAGTGGTACCCACAGCGAGCACATCTCGCGGATGGCACACGTCCAGCACTGCGAGGGGTGCCACCTCAGCTTTAGAGAGCTCTCCTTGCCCCTTGCAGAAATGTCAGAGTGGCGGTCGTCTCTCAACACAGTACAGAGCTTTAGATGGCAGAGAGTGGACTCATGGCACGTCTGGACATTGGAGGGGAGGTGGGAGATCTGAGTGAGTTCCTGGCTATTGTAAATTCTTTCTTTTCACCCAAAGCATGAGTCGACGTTTCAGTAACACCACTCCTTACTCTTTACTGCTGGTGTGTACATGGGTGGTGTGAGTGCCTGTGCTCTGGGAAGCTGCTGAAGGGTGGCTTTTCATTAAAAGAAAAAAAGAAAAAAAAAAAATCTAGCTGCATATTTAAACATTTCTTGCCTTTCAGAAGACACCTGGTTTGGCATCAGAGTAAGTGGAAGCCTTGTAAAATGAGACACCAGTCCAAACATCTGGACCCTTCCCTTGGAAGAATAAAGCAAGCAGAACCTAAACCTCAGCTGCTTTCATTTGAGTTTATGCCTGTTCTCCTAAACGTCCTCTCTCTCTTAGTACGACTATCAAGCCAGAGCCAAATGCATTCACAAAGTGTGGGCAAGTTTCCTCAAGACCATGGTTGTTGGTTTGGTTGGGTGTTTGGTTTTCATTTCTTTCGGATTTGTTTTTTTTTGGTGGTTGTTACTGTTGCTTTTTTTGGTTGGTTGGTTGGTTTTGCGGTTTGGTTTGCCTTTTTTAAGTGTTGGTTGGTTCGTTTGTGCTGGTTGAGATTTGCTCTTTTCGGACGGGAGGGAGAAGTGCCAATACAATCAAAGGCTCCTCCAACACTAACGCATTCACTGGCAGTACATCGGATGGGTCCCTACCTGTGACTGCACGTTGGCTCCAACCTGGGCCCCTTGGTAAGAATCCCCATTGAGAGACTGCACGCTCATGAACAAATCTCCAGAGTTTGACATGTTAAAAGAACTGGAAGAACCTGGAAAGGAAAGAGTGAGGCACCTGAATCACAGAAAGGAAAAAGATCCACCCCATGACTCTCAGCCAAGAGGAAGGAACAACATGCAAAGCAACCACAAAAACAAAACACAGTCAGGTTAGTAGTATGAAGAACAGAGCAAGCAAAAAAAAAGGATGCACTCTTGAGGTTATTCAAAGCCACATGTTGTTACAGCTCAATGCCAAGAACATTCTTCAACAGCTCCTCGGCTGGAGGAAGGCTTCTTCATGCTTTTTGACCGAGACAAATAAAACCCAGCCTGGAGGACTCGGACAGCCCTTTCCCTTCATTTCAAGGAAACAAAATGCTTCAGGCAGCTTTGAAAATCTTGGTTGTTGGAGGTGTCCACCCAGCAGACTGCACTGGAAAACAGAATTACCCAAAAAAGCCTTGCTGTTGAGAGCGGAAGCCTTTTCAACAGGGCAAAACAGGTTTGCTGCTGCTGCTGCTGTTTCTGAGAAGCTCAAAGCAGGGTGGGGTAAGTCTGCACCTCACTGCTCTCTGTAGGGTGAGCACATCCAGACACCACCCAGACCCACACCCAGAGCTCTTGCTAAGCCACGGGGAGCTCTGCGAGCGAGCAGTGTGAGGGGTTTGCCTTCAGCACATCAGGAACCCATCACTGGTGGGAACTGCAGCGCACCAGGAGTGAAGGCTCACAAAAATGTGGAGCTACCTGGGCTAGACTCCCAGTACCCAGCATGTTGTCAAGAGTCTTATCGTGATAGGCCACGAGAGAACCTAAGGGTGTCACAGCCCTCGTGAGCCAGCTGCCCCAGAAGAATGAGCTCTGTGAGTTCCCCACTGCATGCACCAGTCGCCAGTGTTACAGATTATAACAGTGAAGACAACTGGGTGGGATCAGGAGGAAAAAAAGAAAGACCACCGATGGAAAAAAAAAAAAATACCGCCTTTGCAGAAACAAGGTTTTCTGCTTCCAGATATCCGAGCACCTCCTCAACTACTGAATGGGAGAAACAAACCCATCATATAACTGAAAGGTGGGGAAGGAGGGAAGGGGGTTAAAAATAAATAAAAAGGTTTTATGGGATTATTTCAGAACTTATCGTGCAGATCAGCGCGTTAAGTGTGAGACAGCTCAACGTGCAAGGTTTGGTTATATACATGACGTTAGCCTTGGAAAGGAGAGACTTCAGGGGCCCAGGTCAGCTACGCTTTCAGCTCCAGCCCAAAATACACTCTCATAGTCTCCACTGCCACTTCCAACTTGGAAGACTGGCAACCACAGTCCTGGTGGAATTGCCCAACTATGGCTCATGCGTAT
Source organism: Chloroceryle aenea (assembly GCA_013399075.1). NCBI lineage: Eukaryota > Metazoa > Chordata > Aves > Coraciiformes > Cerylidae > Chloroceryle > Chloroceryle aenea. Next base: position 4,764 of record VWZY01005398.1, read on the forward strand.
GCTCTGAGAAATGCCTGGCAATCCCCCTCCCTTTGCTGGGAAGAGAAGTAACACTCTGGACAGAGCCCAGCTCTGCCCTGGAGGTGGACCTGGAAGGTTCCTCTAAAGGAAGCCACCTCCATGAAAGGTCAGGGCACAGGAGGGAGGTCTGTGCTGGAGACTTCCTGTTCACTAAACCCTCTGCTGCTCTCTTGGCAACCAGCTCTTTTGTCAGGTGCTGGCAATTCTCAGAATTGAAGGAAAGCAGAAACATCACTGTTAGATACAACTCCCAAGACAAGTCAAGAGAAAGATTCATATTGAGCACAGTGAGTCTTGGATCAGGACCCTCCCACCGGCTCCTGAAAAGAGAAGAGCCAGGAATAGCTCATTGTCTGTGCTCACTGTCAACCTTGCCCAACCTGTTCCAGAGAGCAATCCCACAGTGCTTCATAAAATAACCTGGACTAGTCAGAAGGCAGCTGTAACCATCACCTCCTCTGCTCAGCTGGCAAACGGTTCCTGTCACTTCCCAACCTCTCAGGTTACTTGCTATTTTAAAGGCAAAAAACCTAGGGAAACAAGCTATCCAAGACTGAGGATAGCCTGTCCTGACACTGCTCAAGTTTAAGGGTGAAGATGGGCATTTTTCATGTACACAACAGTTCTTCCTACCCGGCCGTCTGAATGATTGCTTTGACTACTGGCATAAAAGCACAGAGCAGTAATGTGGCTTCATACACCCGTGGTGGCTGAGAACCAAAGGACTTTGCAGCTACCACTCCCAAGAAGCAGAGAATAGTCTCCTGTTCTTTGAAGGTGAGCAGAAACCTTCAAGATCACACAAATAACCAGTGGCAGAGCTGGGAAGCAGACGTGGGTATCCCTGAGCATCTGACAAGGCACTGCTATCACTCTGCCCCAGCAGAGCAACATGTCATCCCACCTTCCCCTACCAAAATAAAATTATAACAATAATAACAAATAAAAATGCCATAAAGATGCCATAAAGTTAACTGGTATTTTACTGAAACTTAACAAACCTGGCTGTAAAATTGAGACTGGGAGGGAGGAAATAAAAATAAACTGACCACCACAAATTCTAGTTCTGAAGAGCACCGGTGTCTTGGAAATCATGAGGAGCACTGGAGATGTCACTTACAAGATATACACTGCTATTGGCATGGGGTCTTTTTGCAATATATGTGCATTTCTAAACGGTAAATATGTCTTGCCGCCGATGTGGATGCAAAGATAAATATGCGCATACCAATGTCCCTGCACATACAGATGCATCTGCATCAGAGCCGTAATTGCAAAGAGCCCTTTGCGCTGTGGCTCTGCTGCTTCAGCACTCCGCTGTCTACCTACTAGCCATGCAGGAGATTTACGATGGCCCCAAGTCTCAGGGACATGGCTAAGAGGGGCTGATGCACTGGCCTGGGAAAGGGGGCAGGAATGAGAAGAGCCCTGAAAATTACAACTCTGGTATTCTCTGCAGAGACAAGGTCTGGAAATACAAGTCAAATCCTTCCACTAGAGGAGACTCCATCATAAATCTCATCTGTCCCTCTGCAAGGTTCCTCTGTGAACACACCAAAGGTCTTCAGAGGTCATAATTTGATCTGAGACTTCTCAAGAACTGAGAGGTAATGACCAGCTTTGAGCTTATGAGCCCAGGAGGAAAGGACTCTGATCTTGGCATGGATGTCCGTTGATGCTATTGTGCATAGAAAAAAATAACTCCACCAGAAAAATAACACTTTTCATGATTTGTAGCATTGTAGAACAATGGTACATCTCCAGCATCCAGACATATCAACCTTAAGACCTACCACCATGCTTCCTTAGTGTTGAGTTCCTATTAGAACATCATCAGCTCCAGACAGAGTGCTGGAAACATTTAAACAACCTATAGCAGTCAGATCTTACCACTGGGTGAAGCCTACATCAAAACAATGCCTGTGAAGAGACCTCTTTCACCCCTAACATTTCTGATGAGCAAAACCCCCTCCAAGTTTGCCTCCTATTCAAAACTCTTCACGAGCTTGTCTGCTGATATTTACTGCACCACTTCTCCATCTCTTCAGAGAGCTGCTTCTCCAGCTTCTCTAATGTCTTCTCTAATGCTCTGACAGTCTCAACTTCCACCTCAAATTTTCCAGGGCCTGTAACAAGTCCTTTTCTCTAAAGTATTTGACAATTCAAATTGCATCAAAATAAATAAACATGGTAATGGTGTTCACTGAAGCTAAAATCAAGCCATCGTCATCTGTAGCCTACCACCAACATCAAGCATGCTGAACCACTGAAGTCAACTTTGGTCAGGTATACAAGACTACTAGTTGAAGACAGTGGCAATGACATATAGACACTGAGAACACAGAATTTACCATTCCTTTACCCACCCCAGGACTTTTCTTTGTGTTTCTAGCATGGCCAAAGATGAGGGAAGAACTTGATAGACCATCCTCAGCTGGACAAAGCCACTGAGTTTGACAGCAGGTCTAAAAAGCCTGGGATGACCCAGCAGGACGTTTATGCTTCTTTACTTGCCAGTCAATACTTGGGACAGTGAGACCATGACCAGAACAGCCTCTCTGCTGAAGCAGGGTCCTCTCCAGCACTGTGCTCTGGACAAGTGATTGCCACAAATGGAGATTCAGCAATCAGGCCTGTGCCTGACAAAGTACATTTCCAGGCAGCCAGATTCTCTCCATCAGCATCTTCGCAAGAAGATTTTTACAAAAAGAAAAAGGTGAGCAGGGAAAAAACAAAAACAAACAAAAAAACCAACAAAACAATTTGGGACAATTTTGGCATCTCTGCATGGAAGATTTCACTGGATGTCATCACCTGTGTGTGGCCCTTGAGGGCTCTGGTTGGCAAAAGGGTCTGTCCACATAAAATAGCTTTCATTTGCCATGTGGTTTGTGCACTGAGATTGTCCAGGCAATCAAAGTGAGAATGGGGAGTTGTTAGCCCAAATGAGCCAGACATCTCAGCTTATTTGAACATCTGGCTGATAAAGCCCAACTGCATATTCAGGATGAAAAGGTGTTTGACATTCAGGCCTGGGTGACCGAGGATGGGGGACCCTGCTTTGAACGTGCCAGATGGCTAGACAGATGCAATCCTTGCCCTTGTCAATGTGTGGCCAATCTCTTTGACTGACTGTAGCCATTCACCGATCTCCAGTAACATGGGCATCAGTGCAGAGAACAGATGGGCCTGCGTAGTCACAGCAGAAATGAATTTAGCTCCTGTCCCAGGTCCCATCACATCCAGTTCCACCTCCTCTTCCAAAATCATGGCCCTCCAGGGACTACATTGCTGGTTGCTTTTTCTCACAACCTATCATCTGCCTACTCTCTTTCTTTCCACATGCTCTACAATGTATTTAAACCAAAAGGTCCTAAAAATTCTCAGCAACTCCTATCTTTGTTCAGGGTCTTTCCTCACCAAAGTCTCAGCCAATGATCTGAAAACAAAAAGATGTCCATGGTGTAAAAGGAGAGGCATCATCCATCTTATTAGTCCTTCACCTCTATCCACTTCCATGTTCCTTCCAGGGCAATTGAGCACATCTGGATGGCTCATGGCCCTTGACACCATCCTCCAAACGTTCACAGACAGGTATTTCAGACCTACAGTTCTGCTTCTTGCTGCTAGCACCTAAAGGACAACCTGAAGCAGGGGAGGTCACACGACTCCAGATGTCCTCAGGATGTGCCTCTGCCTCACAGTGTGACAATGCCAGTACAGGGGTCCTTAACTGAGCTGCATGGTTCAGCTGGGGAGATCTCAACCTCAGATGCCACTGCCAGGGATAAAATCCTGAGGACCTTCCATCTGTTTTCCCTTCCTTTCTAAGGAAGAGGACTTACAAGGACATCCAAACCCACTACCTGCAAGCTGACCCAGAGACTACTGCAGTGTTGACAGCAGGGCCTCCATGTTGCTCTGCCACTGCTGCAGCATACAGGGAGGGTGGTGAGATCTGGTCCAGGTTAGACACATTTTGCTTCTAGTGGAAGAAGGATCTCCATGAACTGATGTGCTGCTTCAGCACCACCGCCACATTAGACGTGTGAAAAGAGGTTGATGTTTCTGGAGCCAGAAAGAGGACCCAGGAGTTCAAGTCTTACCCGTTAATAACACGACTGTTTGTCCTTCCTTGAAAGCGTAGTGTTATCCAGGGATTATCTTAGCTGTTTACTGTGGGATACTGGCCAATTTATCTTTGAAATAGCTGTGTTACTGCCTGTGGGGAAGGTGAAGAAACAGCCTCACACTGGAGTGCTATTTAAGCGGGCAGGCACTGGGGAAATGCCTATTCCACTACATGCAGGCCAGACTCAAACCCATTTATAAGCAATGTAAAGCTCTTCCCTTGCTATTCCAGGGCTTTGGATGTGACTCTGGTTGAAGAAAGGAGAAAAAGTAAAGCTGTGTCTCTTTGGCCCAGTCTGATGTGGACTGCTGGACAGCATCACAGGCAGTAGGCACCTCCTCAACACATGCAATTCTGCTCTCAACCCTCTAGTCCTTTCTACAGGGGGGTGTTAACATCAAGAGATGCCTCCTGAGCAGGTATTTTGAGTGACCTGTTTGGAAAGGAGCTGCAGCTGAATCTTCAGCAGTTCAATCAATGGAAGGGAAAAAAACCAAAACAAAACAAAACAAAACCAAAACCAAAACAACACAAAAAGTAAAAAGAAAAGAATCCAACAAAATTCCTGCAAACCACCCATCCTTGCAAAACTGCCGCATCCACCTGAGCTCTCCGAGCACCTCAGCCAAACCAGAACAGGGGGCACAGTGCACTCATAGGCAGCCCTGGGTGAGGAGAAGGTGGGAGAGATGCCTCCCAGCAGTATTTCTGATCTGCAACCAGAAGCTGCAGCACCTCTGCTCTGGGTGGCTCTGGGGACAGACCCCTAGCAAGGAACATGTCCCCTGGAAATTAAGGGGCTGTGTGGAGGGACTTCTCTCCATTTCCCAACTGAATAAGCCTTCAACACTTGCTTCTGTGCAAGCCATTCACATGAGTCCCTGCAAGGTGCAGATGAGCTACCCAGCACAGAACGATCAAGCACTGCTTCTCCAATGAGCTCGTGGGTAACGGACTGCCCTGGCCTTCCTGCTGTGGGGCTGGCTCGGGAGATCAGACAGAGCCCCAGTGCCACTCATTTGTCCCCTCGTTTGACCCCTGGCTCTCCACATTCTACTCAAATCCTACAGACCAGAGGGTGCTTCTGGAGTGTGATTCCTCTGATACCTGTCACAGGCAGGGCTGTGCTCACTACAGAAGCATGTCCTGATAGCAACCAGCATTTCTGTGGTGTACCACTGGTGGTCTACTTAACAACCAGCTTCTCCTGCTGCCCACCATCCTCTTTGCTCCTCCACTGTTTCCTTCCTACCTGATCACAGCAAGCATCTGCCCTGGAGAAAGGGTAGTATGACCAGACACCAAGCTCAGAGGCACAAGACTGGCACATTCTCACTCTTCCCTCCCACCCCTAAAAAGAAAACAGGCACACGGGTATTTGCGTGGATAATGAAGAACATGGCACCCATGATGTTCACTTTTTCTCTCCTTTTAAATGAATCCCTATTTTCCATCACTCCTGGGAGCGGAGCACAACCAGCCAGGCACAGGCGGGGATCGTTTCTGTGTTGGCTGTCCCATGGTAGGCACCCGCATGAACTAAAGCATCGTTCTCGAGCAGAGGAGTTGAAATCTGGGCAAAGTGCTCTGTGCCTTTGACCCTCAAAACAAACAAATGGAAACCACAGCAAACGGGCAGGAGAAGGGGAACGACCCATGGAGTTCCCTGGATCGTGCTGACACAAAGGGAAAATAAAATTCACACAGAGCACACTCTTGCAGGTGATCCAGACACTGTCATGTAAGCAGTCAATGGTAACCACAACAGAAAGAAAACCAAAGGATAAAAATATACCGGAAAGAACCCCCAAAATGGCATCAGCTAGGACATCCCAGAAATGCTAGGGTTTATCCATGAGGGCTACTCATGCTTTCAGCCCCAGCAAAACGAAATCATTATGCAATGAGTTTTTAATTGTGGGTTTTTTTTCCCCCCAAAGTGCAAGCAATCCCAGCAACTGTGTTCAGACCATTTTTTCTGATTTTATCTTTATCACCCATGAACATAACCCCCAAAATGGCACCATCAATCACAAGGTCTGATCACAATGTTTTTCCAATGAAAAACAGAAAGGGAAGGGGAAGAGGAAAAAAAAAAAAAAAAAGAAAAGAAAAAATAGGGAAAAAAATTTTAGAAAATAAAGTCCCCCCCAAAACAACTCCAAAAACCAAACCTGCCTCTTGTTTGGGTTTTTTTTGTTTTTTTTTGAAGCAAGTCACAAAAGCGAGTCAACCAAAACCAGAAAATAAAAATTGAAATAACCAAAAGGAGAAAACAAGACAGAGATCAGAGGGAAGGAGGAAACAAACAAAAAACCGAACACTAATGACCCAAAATAAAAAAAAAATAAAAACTAACCAGCTGAATTGGGAGTTGAGGGTGAGTTAGCCTGGCTTCCATGGGCTGACACATTGGTAGCCGTGACAGCCGTTTTGGCAGCATAAATATTGGCTTCCTCTTGAAATTTACCTATGTTCTTCTTGTACCGGATTCTCTTATTTCCAAACCAGTTTGATACCTAGAGCAAGTTTAAGAGAAGACAAATACATTAATGTTTCAGCTCTGGCAAGTGCAGCTGGGTGAGGAAGGTGGATTAGTTCAGGTTAAACAGAGCATATTCTGGTTGCCCCCCGCCCCTCCCATTTTCCTAGCTGTGGAAGGAAAAACCTTCTACCCACACGTGCCACACAGCCCAGGCCAGGTGATGGGATGGCCTAGGGAGTGCTGGGTTTGTATGGATGTATCTGGTTCCTCTATGGATAGGATGTCTGCTAAAAGGATGATTCACAGGAACAACTAAGACACATCCCATGAAAATATCAGATGGGTTTAAAAAAACTTGTGAAAGAGAAATCACCCTGAAAATGTACCATTTCAAACCAGGTATGTGTCAATATGGAACTTTTTCTCTGCAAACTCCTCAGCATGGCTTTGACAGGGACAGATGCCCTTTCCTTTCTTCCCTTTGGAGAAGCCAGTGTTGGCTTTCAGGAAGAACACCCAATCACTTTACTTGGGTCATCAGGATGAAGAGAACAGGCAAATGCCAGAGGATGCTGCAACTCTCCCAGAAGAGTTCTAACGCTCCTAGGATTGGCTTGGAGCTGTAATCTTGAACTAGTCCTTGGTAGGACTCCAAGAATATACTTCCTTTGCTTGCTGCTGAGAAAGTACATCAGAGATCCCTCTTCCAAATAGACTGCCCAAGCACCAAGACCCAGAAGACGATACTGGATATTCAGTTCATCCTGGGAAGCTCATGACTTTTTCCTCATCTTAAGAAAATTGTTTTGGCTAAAGTATTGATAGCTGAAACCCATATGCTTTTATTCCTATGATGCCTTCTACATGCAGTGCTCCTAGAACATTTAGCAGCTTCTACACAGAAGTGGATTTCTCCATCAATTCACCTACTACTGAACAGCAGGTATCCAATCCTGTGCTGCTGCAGAGTAGGAAAAAGAAAATATAACCTGCAGAGAATCCTGGGAGGCAAAAGGTATTAACTCAGATCAGCACCCAACTCAGATCTGGGAACAAAAATTTTGATGGCACCAGCAGCAGGTGCTGTTTGTGAGGAGCTCCACGCTGCTTCTTGGCCCAGCTTTCCTTTTTGTGATGTTCCCACTTGGCCATCTATCAACAGCACTTCTGGCTTCAGATGCTGGAGCTGGTGGGTGAACACTGAGAGCCACAGGGAAAGAAGTCAGGATAAACAGCCACCACAGTCGATCTTCGTCTTAAAATTTGTGAAGCAAAGAATGTGCCTACGCCAGGCAGCCTTTTAAAGTCAGACCAACTCTGCTTGTGACTTGAACAGATTCATGCTGTCCCACGTTCCCACTTAGCCTCAGCAAAAACATAGCCCTGGATGTGTGTTTGTTTCTACTTTCTTTGGATGAAGAAGGGAGGGAGATCCTGGAAAGAGGCACAAAGCAGCCATAATACAGCAGAGTCAAAAAAATATCCTAAGTGCAGCATTTCTCCTGGGCATTTTGCCTTTGCAAGAGAAAAGTTGTAAGTGTGAACAGATGAATTAAAAGTGAGAGAAGCAGCATCAGGACAGCTGTAGTTTCACTTAAGCCAATATGTGCTGTTTCTTGTAGGTAACTCTGGGCAGAATCAATATTTGGGTCTTCTGACCCAGGGGATGCAATTGGAGTCACTCAGCAGGCATTCAACACAGTGATGACACCTACCCTTGGATGCTGTTGCTCCTGCTGAAGGCAGACATGCTCTCACAAGGACACCAGATGCTACTGCTGTCTTCAGTTTACTCAAGTGACGAATGGGCAGGTGCCTGGGGCTGGGAAGCAGCCCAAGATGGGGAATGCAATGGGAGCCTAGAGGGAGTGCTAAGCTCACACGAGGACAAGACTACCAGAGGCCATATAAATTGGCTTACAATCACACAGCTTGATCCAAAAAAAAGAGCGGAAATAGAAAAGGGCAGGCCTGAGCAACGTATGTCTGAACACTTCAAGGACCGACTGTGCTCCTCACAAATCCCAGCAGCTCCCAGGTCAAAGCTACAGACTCTAGGAACTATGTGGTTGCCTTGAATGTATGGAAATAATTCATTTTTTCTTTATTGACCACCTTTCTTTGAGGGATAAGCAAGTTGGGGAAATGTCATGTTTTGTAGCACAAGAGTAATGACAGAGAGAAACGACCCTGAGAAGGCCCACCCTCCTTGAACAGAAACTACAACCATTAGCCTATCTGACCCAAACCCTTCTCACCATGACCTTGTCCATTCTACCTTAACGATCAAAAACTGTGCAGTTCTCTCTAATGCCTTTGAATCCCTTGGCCTGAAGAACAGACTTTCAGCTCAAATGAGCTCTTCTTGCAGGTTAGCGCAGCACTAATTCCTTGAGGAGAAGACTTTGCCTTTGTGGGTCATGCCATATAATTTCTATGCTGTTAACACCTTGGCTGCACATGCAGCTATTGCTCCATGAAGTCTTCATCCCTTCTAAATCCTCTCCCAGACTCTCCTTTTCCATTCATGGTTTCAATCTGCAGGCCTGCTGTCTGCTCTCCTGTCCACTTACGCTAACTTGCGCTAAACTCATTTAGAAATTAAATGCTCAACACTGGGACATGAATGACTTGACTGAGGTCCAGAATGCCCTTCACCACACTAAGGTTTCTTGTTAGTGGTAGCTGTCTTTGCTGTATTTCTGAGCTCTCTCACCTGTGAGACTGTGATGCCGCATTTCTTGGCTAGCTCTTCTTTGGCTTCCTCACTGGGGTAAGGGTTGCTGAGATGGGAATAGAAATACTCATTCAGGATTTCCGTGGCCTGCTTGTTGAAGTTTCGTCTCTTCCGCCTTAACATGAAGAAAGAGGGGGAAATAGAAGGAAAATAAAAGGGAATCAGTAGCAGGGAACTGGAAACTGGAATGCAATTTTAGATACGCTTCACTTTCCCCACTTCCCTCTTTCCTTCCCCTGCTCCTGAGAGCATGGAATACAATAGATTCATAGGGCCAGGAAGCTTCTCATTTGCACCTGGCTCGTGACTCCTCTCCCAGCACCTTCCAAAGCAAGTGAGTCTCTGTCTCAAGTTATCACCGTATCCTCCAGCTCATGGAAGTCTTAAAACTGGTACCAAGCTCCTACACTTGGGAAGGTGATTCTTGACAGCTGGCTGCTGTGGCTGCAGACATCACTGCTACTCTGTAGAGCTCTGTGCTGAGAAAGCAGTGTTGGCTATATCCTTGGGGAAGTCCATTCCATTTACAACTGGACATTACCTGTCTGCTGCTTCTTTCCTCATGCCCTCAGTGTAGCTGCCTCTCCTCCCCATCCCAAGCTGCTGCCCAAGCCATAACCTGCATGTAACCAGCTTAGGGAGTGAAATAATTCTGCAGCAAATTGAAAATATGGGACAATGGAAACAGAAGGAAAAGAACAGGAACCTAGAGGGGACAGGATGGGCTGGAGGATTAGCTTACATCCCTAACCAAAGTGCACATTTTCACCAGGTTTGTTGGAATGTGCTGCAGAATTTCCTTCTGCCACAACAAAACCAGGACGTGCAATTCTCAAGGCATAGCTGTGAGCCTCCCTGAGACAGAGGCTGGATGTCTTGATTTGCTGTTCCCTCCCCTGCTGAGCCACGGACAACTCAAGGATAAGGAAGCCTCTGCAGCTCAAAACCAAGAGATATGGCTCTTCAGTTGGACCTGAATTCACTCCAGAACCTCAAAACACCTCCCCCAGGCCTGAACAATACTTCACAGTGGGTAGGGAGGACTCACCGTGCATCCAGAAATCGGGAGCGCAAGATCATGACAGCTTCACACGTGCTTTGCTTCAACTGCATCTGGATGGAGCTGAACTTGCGGTGGATGATGCTCACCATCCGCTCTATCTCCTTCGGTGAGATAGGTCGGGTTCGGCTCTGCTCACGCAGCAGGTTCATCACGTGGGTGGTGAATTCATTGCATGCCTGGGATGGCAAGAAAAGCAAAAGAAACCCCAGGATCGGAAGGTCATTCGACAGTGTCAAGGACAGTACTGAGGCAATGCAGATAGGGAAGGAGAGACAAGTGGAGGCCTCAAAGGATGGGGCTTTTTGGGCAGACCCAGAGCAAGAGTGTGCTGGCTCTCAGGGGAGAGGGCATGAGAGACTCCCAGCAAACATGCTGAGAAAGGCAGAAGCTAACTTTGCTCTCAGGGATGATGGATGGAGCTGGGGCAGGTGAAGCACTACGACTTGTTTAAAGCATGAAGAAGTCACAGACGCTGTTTTTCTGGAAGGGACTGGAGGAGCTGTAGACATATCTAAGGAGGACCATGAACCATTTGTCCCTTCTGCTGCTGCCACAGCTAGACCCCAGCACCACATGTCCTGCATAGCCCCTTGTGCTTCACAGGAGCAACTTCCAGAGAGACAAGTCCCTGCTCTGTGCTAACACGCCAGATAAGAAATAAATAACAATAATAATTAAAGCCAGAGTGAGGCAGGAGCCCTGACAAGTAAGGGCAAGAAGGTAATAATCCCAATTAGTTTGCTGCAGGCACAGCACTGTCTGGCTGCTCCTACTGTCCCCATGCTGTGCTGTGAGGACAGGGCAGTGAGAGGGGTTGGGAGGGATTCTGAGGCCAGATAAAGGCCACTCCACTGCCCTTTATACCCATGCAGGCATGACAGGATCCTCTGGCTCCCAGAACCAAGCCCTGAAAACCAGGTTGAGGGCAGCACTCAGACACTGATGGCTCAAGAAACCTTTGGTTCTCCTGGGACATAGGCAGCTGCTCTGGGGGCAGTGCCCCAGTTCCCATCCTGTGATGGGGAAAAAGGGGCTAGCAGGGGAAAAAAACACTGATTTTATGAACTGGCGGCATGGGCTTGACTTACTATCTCCCACCTCACCCTTCCAAGCTGAATCCCCACCCATGGCTCTGATCCAACAAGGAGACATCCTTGAAGCCAACAGAGCCCCTCCAAATGCCCATCACCAGCTTCATCTGACAGCTCCCATCTCTCAGGGTGAGTGCAGCTATGAGAGCTCTCAGATGGGTGCCTCTTTGCTCCCAGATGCCTGAGCAATTTCAGCTCATCTCCCCTTGGCGTGAAATAAAGAGCAATAAAGGCAAAATTGTCGGTGAGCGCTGCGCTGTCACAGCAGCAGACAGACTCCATGAGAGGCCAGGCACTGAGCTCCTCCAGTCACCAACAATGGGACTGGAAAGAGTGGGGAGACAGAAATCCTGAATTCTGGTTTTGCAGGACTGTGGCTGACGATGCCGGAAATGTGGATCAGCACAGCCATTTGCAAAACAATTTGGTGGCAAAATCAACTCTGTGGATTGTGAGAAGCAAAGATGTGGCCCATCTTACCCCACAGGCCTGGGGTAAAGGCTTCTTTGATCTGGGTTCCCCTTTGGGGAGTAAAAATGATGCAGAACCAAAATGAGAAAAGCCAACAAACAAAACTCAACACCAAGGGAGCAGAAGGTCCTTCCCTGAAGCCTATTCCTGGCTGTGCCAAAGGCCTCTCCTTGGGCTTCAGAGGCAAAGGACATGGACCTTCTCTCCCCCTCTTCAGTATGGGGGCTGAAAGATGAGCCCTCATGTGCTCTCCATTCCCACTCACGTGAGATGGCTGAGGTTCCCTCATACTGCACTACTCTGTCTTCATGACTCAAGGGAGTGACAGCAAAGGCTGGGAACAGCCAATATAGATCAATGCTTCCAAACAGCCCCCTGCCTGCTCCCTGGACCTTGCCACCCCTCCTCCTCTAATCCTTACTCTGCCAAAATGCCAATGCCTTTTGTGTCATGATCACGCTTGTTTTCTCTAACACCAGAGCCCTGCTTGGTCATCCTGACCCCAGCTCCAACCCAGGATCACCCATCTAAGGTAGCTCCACACCACCCTTGTGTGCAGGCGTAAAGATGCCTCAGCTTGGCCAGTTTGACACCTGAAGGGGTGAGACATCCTCTGGACCCACCACACACCCACTTAGCTGAGTAAAATGGGGACTGGTCTGTCTGGCCCGTACAGCCCCTGGCACCGGTGGCTGCTCACAGCCCCAACACATCAGCAGAGACCATGTTAAACCAGAGACCCAAAAGGAGGGATGCCTTTGGGTTCACACTCCGCAAACCAGAACCCCGGGGTGGAAACCACATTCGTCACAAGGGCAAGCCACGCAGCAGTGAAGAGGGATCTGCAAAATATCTGTAAGTGTCTGAAAGAAACCAGTTTTGAGTGCTGGCCTGTGAAGCTTTCCATGCAGTTGCCAGTGTTACCAATTGCTGCATTCATGACCCAGATTGTTTTCCTTTTTTTTAGGAATTTTTTCCACAAGAAAAAAAGACACTTTTTTCTTTTTCCTCTGAAAAAAAGAACTTTTCAAGCAGAGAAAATAGTCAAGGAAGATTTTGATTCAAGGCTTGGAAAACCGCCTGTACTGAGGCAAGCCCCTCCAAGGAGTCCCCCCTCACAGGGCCATTTTTTGGCAAGATATTAGGGAAGGAGAGAAAAGTGAAAATCAAAGGGGTAACCCATGCTGAGCCTATTCTTGTACAACATCCCAGTGCAAAACCCCAACCCTCAAACTGCAGGTTTTCACTCCAATAACAAGCAAGAGTTTGCATTTGCCCGTACACTCCCAACAATAGATGTCAGTAGCGATCCAGGCTGTGCACATCCACACCAAGGTGTTGACACTCGATGGTGGCTCCCCGGGTCACTCCAGCTCCTGGTCCCACCATCCAATGACCACCAGCCCCGAGCAGCCCTACCCACCACCGTGAAGGAGCCTGTTACCTGCTCATACTTCTCCAGCTCCGTGTGGTAGATCTGCCGGATCTGGGAGAGTTTGGCTCTGTAGTCAGAGTGCTCCACTGAGTTGTCGGAGCCGGCTCCTCCTGATGCAGCAGCAGCGGCGGCCGCAGCAGCCGAGCCACCTCCTTTTTCAGGGCCTGCTACCCCCTCGGCCAGCAGCATGTTGTCTAACCGCATCAACTGGGGATCCGTGGGCTCCTCTTCCTGTGCTCCCCGGATGCTCAGCACTGAAGGAGACACAAAGGGGAGAAGAAAGCCTGAGTCACACCCAGGGCTTAACTCGGGGAAGGGGGTGCTCATCCAAAAGTGGATGCTCATCTCAGGCTGAACCATCAGGGCTCGGTCTCCATCTGTTGAGCTTTTTTCCTTTCCCAAAGTCATCTCTAGAAGCAGTCTGAGTCCTGGGGTCCAAGTGTTTGTCACCAAGTTCAGTTCCTTGCCTCTCTGGGCCAGCAGCAGCAACAGGCTCACATCAGCTCTCTGCTCCTCTCCCTTCCCACAGGGAAGAAGTAGGGCAGAACCAGCAGAGAGCTCACTGCAGAGGTAACCCAGAAAGCCATGCTTTGTTTTCAAATCCGCAGCAGAACTGCTGGTGACATCAACCAAAAAAAAACCAATATATGTACCAACTTCTGTCTGCTAGAAGTCATAGGGATCATATCCTGATTCAAGCATGGGATGGGAAGTTGAGGGTCTCTAGCCAGATCTCAGCTCACACAGCAATCCTCTCATGTCACCTAACATGTCATTTACAGCCTGATCCTGCACTATTTGCATCAGCCATCAACTCCAGATGGCAGACATCCAGCACCCAGGGCTGCCCATGCCTCAGTTTCCCTACCCTTTAATACAGACAGACAGGGTTTGCAAGACACGCTGTTAGCCACGCAGTGGAAAAACAAGCAGAAAAAATGTACAAAATAAATTTTATGCTTTGGAAAGCACCTTATATTTTTAGAACCCAGTCGTTCCAGTAAAGTTGAAACTATGCTAAGAAAAACCTGGAGAAAAGAAGGCTCCAGGAAGACCTTATAGAGACCTTCCAGTATCTGAAGGGGGCCTACAAGAAAACTAGAGAGGGACTGTTTACAAGTGCATGTAGTGATAGGACAGGGGGCAATGGTTTTAAAATAGAGAAGGGTAGATTTAGACTGGATGTTAGGAAGAAGTTCTTTACAATGAGGGTAGTGGAACACTGAACAGGTTGCCCATGGAAGTGGTGGAGGCCTCATCCCTGGAGACATTCAAGGTCAGGCTTGCTGAGGCTTTGAGCAACCTGATCTAGTTGCAGATGTCCCTGCTCACTGCAAAGGGGTTGGACTAGATGACCTTTAGAAGCCCCTTCCAACCCAAGGCATTCTACGATTCTATGAAAAAGGCAACAATAAATTAATCCTCCTGGAGTGACATTCCAAGAAAAGAATCTCCCTCCCCTCTTTGTACTCCCCACCTCAATTATTGCTTTGCGTAAAAGTCCTTCTCCTGTGAGGGTTTCCCTGGAAAAAACACATGGGAGCATCCTGACTGCTTGGGATGTCCCAGGTTTGAAGGATGGAGGTGCCCTATATGCTCCCCGTGTTCCCCTCTGTGGTCTGTGTCTGAACACAGAAGCATAACCACAGATTTTTGCATGTACATACACCCAGGTGTGTGCAGCTGCAAAACAAATCAAATAAATCCTTGATGAGTGAACAAAAAAGGCATTTCCTAAGAGAAATGAACTGCATTTCCCTATATCGTCTGGCACGGGAGCTCTGAGTGCTTTGTAAACACACCCACATCCCCTAAGCACTCACTCGTGCACATCCAGAGCTGAGTAATGTTGCGTGGATTTCAATAAAGCCGTGCACACTTACACCCAAAAATGAATTTGACCCCCTGAATCTGTAGTGCAATCAAGAGAAAGTGAATTTCCCTGTCATTTTATAAAGAAAAAAGTTAAGTCTAAAATCAGTTGGCAATAAGAAGTAGAACCAGAGCAGCTAAAAAAATCTGTCCCAACACTGAGTATGGTCTTCCTCACTCTGAAATAAAGATATAGCTATTATCAGTATAAAAGAGAAGTAAAAGACCCCATTGAGAGGTCTGGCTAACGCTAAAAAGAGCTTTTTTAAAAGCCTCAAACTCTGCTGAAATAATTATTTTCAGGACTGCAGCATTTATTGGCATTTTTGTGATTAAAACATTCACTGTCAACAAAGGTGGGAAGGTCGGGGGAAAAAAAAGATAGAAAAAAAGTCCAGCAAGAGTAAATTTGCCAATAAGATGAGGTAGTAATAAATAATTCCATGCTAGGGAGGATTGTTTCCATACAGAGATGGGGGCAGAGTGCCAAATTTGAAGCTGGGTGACAGTTTCTGAACCCTGAGGAGACGGGACCAGCATCTCCCTGCAATGTGGGAGGCTTCCCATGGCACCCAGACACACACTTTGCCAGCAAATTAATCCGAGGGGAGAGGTCAGGTGTCATCAAGAAAATGGTTGGTGGTCTGTGGTCCACAGACTGAAGTAATAGGTAAATGTAGCCAAAAGCCGAAGAGGAAAGTGGGGAGTTGACAGGCTACAGGCGAGAGAAAAACTTGCTATGAAAAAAAAAAAAGAGATCAAATACCTAGTCTTCCAGGACAAACAAAATATCACTAAATTAAAGCAGATCAAAAGCCCAAATACAAAGCAAGGCAGGTTAATAAATAAATAAATAAATCAAACTCCCCAAATAAACAAATCAAAGGCGGTGTTGCCGAAACAGGTGCATCTGGATTTCAAAAGGGAAATATTTTTAGATTAAAAATCTCAGGAATCATTGACCTGACAGGTAGGCACGAGTGATTAATTAGTTTATGTTTAGAGAGCTGCCTCCTGATGAAAAGCTCTGTATAACCCCGGAGGTTTATTACTGCGCAGCACACATGGCTCAGCACCCGCTGGGTGCGCGCACCCTGAGCACCCGGTGGATGGACACACGTCCCCGCAGCAGAGACCTCAACCCAGCTGGGCCCGTGTGGAGATGGCCTGGGCTGGGCCGATAGCTCGGAATACGGCTTAGGAGTGAAGAAATGGAAAGGCCAACATGTCTAAGCAGAACTGATGCTGCCTCTTTATCCCTGGAAGGCTGCGCTCAGCCGAGGAGAAGACAAAATGATTATTTCAAAGCTCCCTTTTTATGTTCCCTGTTCTGTCCCCATCTCCAGTGCACCTCCTGCCAGGGATGCTCAGGGTGCTGGGCTCCTCGGCAGCTCTGACCCTTCAAAACGCTGCCCGTGACGGGATGTGGAGAACTCAAGGTGAGCCGGTACAGGCAGAACCCGACCCGTGGTGGCTTGTCCACCAGATTAAAATAAAATAAAGTAAGCAGAATGATCCTTGGCAGCAAGGCAGAGCCAAGGGGCTGTGAGCGTGCTCCAGCCTGAGCTCTGAAACCACCAGGACCTGCCATTTGCTGCCCCTGATTAAAGAGAGGGGGGGAAAAAAGAAAAGGAAGAACAAAAAGAAAGATAGTGACTGGCAGCTGGGTGGAGGAAAATTCATGCAACACTTTCTGTCCTTGGCCACTTTCCTGCTGGCTCGGCAGGGCAGCCCCTGGAGCTGCAGCAAATGCCACTAGAGGGTGCTCACCCCTTGCCGAGGTCCCTGCTGCCTCAAAATGCATTTTTATAGGAAAATACATATATATGTACACATGCAAAAATATATATATGCATATATATGGATGTATTTTAAAAGCAAAGTCAAGCCATGTGATTTGCCCACTGCAAAACACTGACCATGGAGGGGAACCAAGGAGCATGGTCATAGCAGGGTCACTGTCACCAACACCAGCAGCTGGAGACCACCAAGCCACCAGCCTAAGGTCCTTTCAGAGACACCACCAGGGTCACAGAGACCAGGTCCAGCATCTGGGAAATAGTTCCCAGCTCACACACTTGCTCTTTGTGGCTCTTGGAGAAGGTATCATAGGGGACATTGTAAATCCCAGTCCTGAGCTGGCTCAGCAGCATAGCTCTGGTGCAGGACACAAGGAGGTGGCGGCAAGACTGGCTTTGGAGAATCAGGCAAGGAGACAAGGCTGAAAATAGCTTCCATCTCCTTGCCTACCCTGCGGTTCAGGGATGTAGGCTAGAAATGGCATTGACTTGCCAAAGCTTTCAGATGCTCCGAGATATTTCTCACCAACCTGGACACCTCCAGAGAGCACTGCCAGAGCAGCCAGCTCCATGCTCACATGAGATGGGAAGCAAGCACCCCTCGTCTCCACACCACGGTACCTGTGCCTGGTGTCCCTGTGTGCCAGGGTGGCCATGCAGCCTGACATATAGCCAGGGTGGGGTCACAGGGCAGCAGAAACAGTTCTTGCCAGACACTGAGGCTGTGAAAACACCTTAGACACCCACAAAGGGGGGTACCAGGGTCCTCCTGGTTCTCTATACCACCATCCTCTTAGTTATTTACTCCATTTTCCTGGGAGGATTTTTCCAAAGGGACCTTAGAAGGTAGCTCAGAGCAGAAGCTGAGCACACACCAACTGTCTTCTCCAAAGCCATCCCCAAATCTTTCAGCTTAGCAACTCTCTGCTCTCAACTCCTTCTAAACTCTCCAGATCAGAAGTGCGCAGGCAACACAGGCAGAACGTCATCATAAAGACAATCAAACACAATGGGGGTGATGGCAGAAGCTTAGCAGAAGACTATGGCTCAGCAGTAACAACAGAAAAGGATGCTCAAATCTCCAAGCTCTATTTTCTAGAAAGGGCAATTTATCCTACTGTGGTCAGTGCCCTCAAGCTGTGGAGTCATGGGAAGCAGGGCCCTGTCCCAGTCAGACTCTCAGCATGGGATACGTCCCCTCACAAGGAGATGTAGGCTGTGGTTCGTACAGCATTCCCCACTGTTTCTCATCCTTGTGATACTGCTGCATGTGTGTGAACTCATCCCCACTCGGGTGCTGGCCAGGACTTCTGGGATATAAGTCTAAGACCAAGCAGGAGACACGAGAGCAGTCTACAGCAAGGTGAAGCAGAGGGAACAGCCTCTCCAGGGTCATACTGGAAGAAAGTGAATGACACAAAGCCAAGTCAGGTTGAAATGATGAAAGAAGAGGTCCCCCAGAGCCGGCGTGGCTGTTAGCTTCTCAACTCTGACAACTTCAGCAGTCAAAAGCACAGTGTCATGGAATTTGCTGGTGAAAATTCCCTCCAACCACTTGAGCTGGAA
>VWZY01005398.1:30442-40871 GCA_013399075.1 Chloroceryle aenea
TCTCCTGCTCCTCTGTGCTGCCGAGAGGGTGTGAGACACTGAAGAAAATGGGGAAAAATAATTAAAAAGGATCAATTAGTGGCATTTCTGTTTTGAGGTGCCTGTGTGTGTTTAATTATATTTCATGCAAGAGGCTATTGACAGAGATTTCCGTGCTCCGGGGTGGAGGTGTAACAGGATCTGGCTCTGCCTTCTACCCCAGGCAACCCCGCCAGGGGCTTTGCCACCAAGCCCACCCGTCTGCACAGTTCAGCGGCACCCTTGGGCAGAGAGGGGCTGACACCCAGCCCCACAGCGCACTGGCCAGACAGACGGATGTACAGCTCCCCCCTGCTCCTATGAGAGAGGCCCCCGCCATAAACAGAGAGGAGATTAAAAAAGGAGGGGGAAAAAAAAAAATAAAAATCTTTGCCCGACTCCGGCTGCGTCCCAGATCAAAGATCATCTCCAGCGAGGCCATCTGGTCCTTGTAAATGTAAAACCAAATTGAAAGCCCTGCCCTCACCTCCTCTGACTCCCTCAGCAATATTGCTTTTACCGGCCGGGGATGGGGAAGGAGCTCACAAAAGGCATCTGTATGTAATATAGAGCCTCCGTGCAGCTGGGCGAGAGGTTTGCGACCCCCCTTTTTGTTAATCATGAAGCAGAGGTGAATGTTTTCTTTGGATCTCCGGGGGCCCTGGTATTCCCAGGGGCTTGGGGAAGAGCCCAGGGCAGCAACCCTGCGATGGAGGCGGGCTGCTCTGCATCCCCATTGCTTCCCTCCAGCTGAGGACAGATTTGTTGTTCCTGTTGCAGTTTAGAAAGGGAGATGTCCCCACCATCCCAGCACTGTCCCCACCATCACCAAAGCCATCCAGCACCCTCCTCCCCCAGCTCAAGTGGGATTCTCCTACTCCTGTTCCCTGCATGGGTTGCAAAAGGGGATGCAGAGGCCAGCAAATAAACAGAGAGAAAGGACGACCGAACCGGGCGCTTCCAAAAAGGGGACACAATACGTCTGAGCCAAAACTGACTTGTGAAAAACCCCGCCATTGCCAACCCAAACACTCCAGGCTCAACTTGAAAGACAAGCGAGATCCGCTATCGAGAGAGGAAAGCTACACGGGAGATGTTGCGGGCAGAGAGGAGGCAGCTTGAGGAATTCCTACCCATCAAGCTTTATTGTGTTATTCCAACTAAGCAGAGACAAAAAGACAAATCTCAGCTCCCTACTTTCATTTATAATTGAACCCAGTCCAGAAGGATGGAGCAAGTACCATCTGTAATGCAGAGTGCATTAGCAGCCGGCGGAATGAAATATTCAAATTACTGTAGGCTACCTCGCATTTTAATGACAGGGTTACAAAAACCTGACTTGTAAGTGGAGATTGGACTGGAAGAACAGAAAGTTTGTTTTTCCAGTGCATGAATTAACCTAACAAAATGTTACTTTCAGGAAAAAAAAAAAAAAAAGATTTGCATGGGTAATTGTGCAACGTATCCCAACAGGCTCACAAGAAAAAAACAGAATAGTATTATTCCATTTAGCTATCCTAATTGATATATTGTCCAGGGAGATGAAAAAACTCATGGAAAAAAGGGGAAAAGCTTCTTCCTTTTGGCCGAAGATACTACATAAAACAGACGTAGGTGTGCACAGACCCTCCCACCACATACAGGTCCCGTACACAGGGATGCACGGCAGCTCGTACGTGCGTCCCTGGGGTGTGTCGGTGCAAATACGTGCACGAGCCGTCACCTTTTGACGCCGTGCATGATTTGAATATGCAAATCACCTCTTGATTTTTGTGCTTGTGCCTGCGCCGGGATCCATTCGTTTTGATATCGTTAATCAGGGCTGCCGAAAAGCCTGACACAGTAAGTGGCTGTAGCCCCTAGCAGTAGTCAAGATAGAGTGACAGGCTCCATTTAAGATGTCACAGCATATAATAAAGTGTAAAACTATACTTAAAATAAACGAGATAGAAACAATAAACTTGACTCCAGGTTTGAACTTTCTGGGAGAGCGGCAGAGAGAGACGAGCACATGCGTGTGCAAGCGGACATGGGGCTGGGGTGGCTGGAGGGGATGGTCACCCACCAGCCTGCACCCAGGTGAGAGCAAGGAGGGCTGCCTCCCACATCCTTCAACTGAGCCGAGCTTCTCAGCAACCCTACAATAACAACCAGTATACACGTGGGACATCTTTGGTGCTTCTGGAGGTGGATGTTAAGGCAGAGGAGGAAGACAAGGAGCCACAACTGGGATCTGCTGGGGACAGAGGAGCTGGCCAGGCCATGATGGACATTGCAGTTCAGGCAAGGAGCCCACCAAAAAGGCTGAGCTTTGCTTCCAGAAGTTCAAGAGAGAAGGAGGCATTTACCCACTGCAGGTGTCACCTCCAGACACCTGAAAAGACTTTGAGACAAGCCAGTCCAAACCACCCTTCCCTCCTGGTCCCCAGGGACCATCACCAGCTCCTGGCCATACTCCTGGGGTGTCCCTTCCTCTCCATCCCTACATGGTGGTGCCAGGATTGGATGGAGAGGCAATAATGTCCTCATCATCTCCAGTCTTAGGCTTGGCCACCTGCCCCAGGACAAGGAGCCACAGCAGATGCTGAAGCCCTTCCCTGGCAGGATAAGGATCAGGATCAGGCCCATGCAAGGGAGGGGCTCCCCATGCTGACAAGTCCAAAAGCCCCATTTCACTTCCCAAATTACCTCTTCACACCCCAAAACTTCCTGTGCACCCGATGGCAGCTCTCCATGCTGAGACAAACCAGTCGCTCTCCCTCCTGCTAAGCAGTTAAATTAGAGAGTATTCAATTAATAACAGCTGAATATTCTGTCACATTTAGGAAGATGTATGGTAAGACAAGCGAGTTGTGATGTCTGTGACAGAAATGATAAAAGTTCTCCCGACACAGCCTGGCAGATACTTGGCTGGAGGAACCGCTTGCTCTCATGGACTCCAACGTCAGCACAGACACCAGGCCCAGCGCTGCCTTCAAAGGACAGACACTCCAAATTGCATGGGAGAACCATTGCCAAAATTGTTTGCAGGCAGCTCCCTCCCGCCCTCCTTCTGGGATCCATCTGAGACGCAGCAATGAGACCCTGGAGAAGAGCTTGGCCGAGAGAGGCCCAAGAAAGCGCCTGCCAGCCACCACGTGGCAAGCTTCATTACGCAGAATCTCAAACCCTCCCGTGTCATCTAAAAGGCATCCCATGACACTCTTCCCACCCCAGGCTGCCTCAGTTTACCCATCTACAAAAGGGATAGTGATCCTATCCCAAGGAACCCACTCTAGGGGGCACTGGGGCAATGCTAGCATGGCACCACAGCCACGGGCAAGTGCCTGCCACCAGGTAAGACATTCTCCATCTAATTTACAGATGTGGTGTGGCCGAGGACACACTGGAAAGCTGCTCTTGAGGCTGCCTCCTCTTCTTCCGGGGGGTTGTTTTTCACTGGTGTTGTTTGAGAACACAGTTTTGTTGCTAAGAAACTACCTTCATATTGCTCAGAGAGCAAAGACAAAGCAACCGTCAAAATAACACCGTATTTTGACAGTGGCCAGGTCGTAACCATGAATGATCCATTTTCCCCACTCCCCCCATATGCTTGTAAACATGGCCTCAACACCACACTCCCATGTATAACCCGCACCCTACACGCACACACACGGGGCACGCGCAGGCGCCAGGGACCTGTGCGGGGCTCCGTCACATTCGTGCATCCCCCAAGCAAAAGCTGAAGGAATCAGACCCAGGAAGAGGAGGGGACTCCCTGGGAAGGCCCCACGCTCCCTGCTAGGCAGGAAGATGGCACGAGGTCTTTAAGAAAGAGATATATGAGAAATAACAGGGTGAGGGTAAGAGCTGTGCCCATGTCTACGGCAGCTAGCTCTGTGCATCAGCCCTGCTTTGGGGAGAAATCTGGTGGCTTCAGGTTTGTTGGGTGGGTTGGGGTTGCTTGTTGTGGGTTTTTTTAAATCCCAGGGAAGATGAAGTGGGGAAAAAAAGACCCCAAACACAAACTCCATTCATTGCTCTACTTCCAAAGTGCTCTGTGCTTACTTACTCTAGGTGGCCCTGCTCTGGCAGGGGGGGTTGGACTAGATGATCTTTCGAGGTCCCTTCCAACCCCTAGGATTCTGTGATTCTGTGATTCAGGATGTGATACAGCACCCCCTTACCTTTGCCCTGCACCCAAGCCAAGTCCCCAGGGTCCTGAAAACCAGTTTGCCAACACATCCACTTCCAAAGGCAGGACAATACCTCTACCTTTCCCACTGGAGCACCTCTGGTCAGTCTTTGCTGGTTCCACTACAACTGGGAGGACCTGGATGGGTCCCAGAAAAGATGTGAAAAGCAATGCAACTGCACCCACGTCCCAAGAAAACAAACATGTCAGGAAAGGAGCAAGCTCCTGGTGGAAGAAGGGATGCTCACAGTCGCAGTACAACTGTGGTGGCTCTCATCACCCTGGCAGGACAGCAAACATGGACCTGGCATCCTTGACTACGACCCACCTGCAGCAATCTCTGGCTCGACAACCAACTGAGAGCACCCTGCCTTGGATGCTTTTTAGGGCAAGGAAGGAAGAAAACTGAAGCTGTGGGAAGCGATCTTGAAATAACTGTTTTTTTGACTCTTCCCCCAGGCCAGCTGGAGCACGGCTCTAGGAGATCCCTTGCTCAAGCACAAGACACATCTGTATGTACCCAGAACCCCAGCCCAGCACCGAAGGGCCCGTCTCCCGCCGAGCGGCAGCCTGCCACGTGTGCTTCCCCTGCCAAAACCCCCAGCTCCACCCCACAGTAGGAGAAAAAGGGAAGGGCAAGAAGAGCTCTGTTGAAACCCACCAAACCCCAAACAACATTTTTCCCTGCAGTAGAACAAAGCCCTTGGAAATCTCTTCTCTGCTTGGGTCCCCCAACCCACATGAAAGCGGCATTTTTCTGGGCTAAGTTTGCAGGCTGCTCCGAGCCTCCTGGCAGAACGCGAGCTGCAGAGGCAGACATCAAAGGGCTCCCAATTTTTAAATAAATAAGAGAGCAAAGACAGCGCAGTCCGCGGGACACCTCTCCCCACTGCCTGTGCTGGCCGCCTGGGTTCAACGTTGGAGGTGACTTGGCTCATAAAAGACCCCCGGCAAGGAAAGCCAGGGAAAGAGGGAAGGACAGATAGATTTTACTTGCATGGTGCAGGCAAGAAGGGAAGGTTTGGTCCTTGCAGGACCAGCCGCAGTCACAGCAAAGCTTTCTGAGACTGACATCCAAGGGAAGGACCAACTCTGGAGCCTGTCTGCTAGCTGAATTGGGCAGGTTATGGGGCACTGGATGGAGCGGCCAAGATCAGGTTGTGGGAGTGGCTGCACACACCAGGCAGTGGTGGATGTCATCAGAGCTGGGCTGAGCATCAGTCCTGGGCACTGAATGTCTCTGTTTCCCCAGAGCTGAATGCATCATTGCACCTGGAGCTCCTGCGATGGGATTTTCCAAATGGGTCCTTTGCCCAAAAGAGCAAGCTTCTAGAGGAGGCTTTGACCCTGCTTGAGCTGAGTCACAGCCTGTGCCCACAGCTCCTGATGGACATTTGGGAAAGTGAGAAGATGACTTTGATGTCCCTTTCAGGAAAGGAACACCAGCCACAAACCATCATTCTACAGCCATCTGCTCCTCTTCTGGCCCAGAAAGCAGCAGACCCTGATGGCTTTCAGCAGGACACCCTGATGTGCTGGACACAATTTACATCAGAGATGACTGAGGAAGATGAAGCCATTCTACCAGCACCTCCAGCCCTCCCACCTTTCAGCCTCTCCTTTGGGCTTCATAATGCCTTGCAGCATGGCCAGTACATGCTCTACAGAGCAACCAGCCCTTGTTCCTTCTCACTGTAAGTACACAAGAGATGCCTCCAAAACAGCAAGGCATGACCATAAATCCTATGGGTCTTCAGGCTCTGGTCATTTCATGGGCAAAAATTACACAGGAGTGCTGCCACGAGACATTTCTGCAGTGTCTTGGAAAAGGACAGCGTCAAGGAAATCTGCAGGGGACGCTCAGATGTTCAGGAAGATCAGTGCACACAAAAATGTCATGTGAGGGATGCCAACCAGGCTCTTGACCCCTGCCTAGTCCAGTCCTCAGTCTCCCTGCTTCTCCCCCAATCATGGCACCAAGGGCAGGGGGGCAAGGAGGTGGGCTGAACCACACCACACCTCCTCCTAGGGAGGAAGAGGCAGATGAAAGGAAGGATGAGGCTGGGATGGCCAAGCATGGGATGCGAGGGGAAGGTGTCAATTAAAACAATGAGGCCCTCCGCATCCCTGCGCCTGACAGCCGGGCTGAGCAGAGCTGACAGCCGGAGCACTGGCTGGCTTCCCCGTCTCGCTTGCTGGAGCATGCTTCCCCCCGCACACACCCCCGGCTCCAAACCGGCCAGGCTGGGGCACACGGACACCAGCAGCCACACGGTGTCCCTTCCCCTGCCCTCAGAGATGTTCCTAATCATGTGAATTATCATAATTTGGGGCTTGAGCAGGCCACGGACAGCCTTCAGGTGGATGGCAGGGAAGTGGTGGGGCCAGGTGGGATGGCAGAGAGAGGTGCGGGACGGAGCAGAAATAACTAGTGAGCACTGCAAGGTCTCAGCCTCTGCTCAGGCTGACATCAGCCAGGTGCCACGATGCGGAGAAGGTGGCAATTCAGCAGACACTGGCTGGCAACTCGCCCCTCAAAGCCCCCCCAGGCAGCCAGCCTGCATCCCTGCTCCCCCTGTGTCCCCCTGGGAATTGCATCCTGGGAGCCCCTGCTTCAACCACCGCCTGCCCTCCCTGCAGGCTCAATCCGATTACCGCTGATACACATCTCCTCCCGGTCTCCGAAACACGCTCTTCCCAGCTGAAGGATTCGCAGGGACACGGAAAACTTGTCCTGATTGCGGCATTAATGGTCGTGTGGCCCATGTCATCACTGAAATGGCCTTAGGGGGAGAGTTGATGGGTCTCTGAAGTCATCAGGACTACCCCACCTCATCTTGCTCCCCTTATTAAAACCATTCATCCTGGGAGCTAAATGAATATGTTTCATCTTCAAATGCTGAGACACAACAGCAAGCAGGCAGAGATCTAATAGAACAATACCCATCTAATCATGCCAATTTTTCTCTCCCCATCCTGCCTTCATATTACATGCGCGGCCACGAGACCGATCCAGGCCTGCGGGCAACGGGCGAGGATGGGGCACGGCACACTCCCAGCTTTGCCATCACCGCTGCACCTCATCCCCCCCAGCCTAACACCAAGGTCTTCCTTGCTGCGGTGGAAAAAGCCCCAGGACTTCTAAAACTAATAAGCCAAATAGATACTGAGCCTAACAAGTCTAAGGGAGCCAGGGAAGCAGAACATGCCCTCCCGCCACCAGCAGGCCCCGGCTTCCCATGGGAATACTGCACGCCATACCAGCCACGAATCATTGTGGTGCTCCTTCCCGCGACCACCACAGGTTTTCCCAGCTCCCGTTCCCTTAGATACAATGGTTGTTTTTTTTCCCTTGTTTGCTAAAGCAGCTTTTTGCATGTGTGACGCTGAGGGAAGCATAACAACGTTGTGTCTTTCGCATATTAAAGGTCTGCTGGGGATGAAGGGGGTCATACTGGGGAAGGGGTGGTGAAGAAGGGGGAGGGTGGGAGTGCGAGGAAGGGCTGGGGATGGGAAAGGTGGTTAGTCCAGTGCATCTTTCAAGAGCCTGCTGGAGATGCCACTGGCCTCCCTTCCTAACCAGCGTTTGCACAGTAAATCCCCCTCTATCTAATTATTAACGATAATAACGGTGGTTGGCTCACTGGATGCCATCTGGAGCCCTGCCACACGTGCCCACCGGCCCTGGGAGGGCCGGGAAAGGGGTGACCCGTGGGGTGGAGGCCGGGGCTAGGGGCCAGCTGGGTAGTGGGTACCAGCTTGGGATCGCCCCGAGGACCTGGCGGGCCCACCCAAGCTGCCGTGCTTGTGTTTGCTGCTGTGGCAGGCTTCATAAGGCTCCGCTCTTTGACTGGCGTTGAGTTTATGTGAAAGTAATTAACAGTAATTAATCCTTAATTACAGTAATTAGCCAAGTCGCAGTAAATTAAACCACATCTGGAGCAGATGAGGGCTTCCGAACGGGAGGCTAGTGCAGGCGACAATCGGAGAGATGCTGAATTCATCTGACAGCATCTGATTAAGGCTACCTGTTGCAAGCGGCTCATTTGCATCGTGGTTTTGTTTGCATTTGGCTGTAACCCTTTCAGCCAGGTTTCCACCCCCCCACCTCCCTCCCCCTGCTCTNTTGTAACAGCTACAATAATAATAAATTATAATAATAATAATAATAAAAGATCTGGACTCCAAAGGGGAGCACACAAGCAAAAAGGGGCAGGTTATTATTAATACCACTCAGCATTTACCCAGTGCCGTGCAACCTCAGAGACCTTTGCTGATGTTTAGCCATGCTCATGAGGCGGGGGGGGGAAGTCTTTCCCTTCCCTTTCTTCCTACCATGGAGAAACCTCAAGACAGAGAGGTGAGCCAGGGTACAAGAGTCTCAGCTACAGCTTGTCATGTTTGAACACTAAGAGAAGGAGCTCAGGGAACAAACTGTGCCGTACTGACTCCATTTCACGCCTTCATCCCATGTGGCCAGGACGCATGGTTGGTTCTGAGCTGTTAGAAAAATACTGGGGACAATTCACAAAAATATCTTACTCTTCTGGTCCTCAAACTGCATCACTCACCAGCACCCCAAACCCTGGGACAAGGACTTTCCATCAAGGCAGGGAGACGCCAAAGGGATTTCAAGAGCAGAACTGCAACTGATAGTCCAAAAGCAATTGCCCAATTTCAGCAGATACTGCAAAAGCTTCAAGGCTTAACTGCATCCAGTTAATGAGCATGAAAGTCCTCTGTATCTTTCCCTTTCATCAGCCAGTACAGGGTGGATGGGTAGTGTACCTAGGCTCCCAAAACCTAGGCAGAGAGCATTAAAATGCCCTTCAATGCAGAAATATTGTCTCTCCTCTGGAACTAAACCCTTCCAAGGTTTACCAAAGCCAGTGGCTGCAACAGACCCTGGAAATGATCAGAAGACCCTTGTTTTAAAGAAACACAGAGAAGTTGCCCCTGACTGTAAAATCAAAGCACCCTTTTGAATTTCCTGTGCACACGGGAGCCTCACAGAAGAAAATGTGGCTTCCCCTCCTCCACTTTGACTCCAAATGAGGCAGGATTACCCCGTACTACTGAAACCCAGACGACTGCTGAAACAGCCACTGACCAATCGACATCCAGTGGCTACCCAGCCCAGAAACACATTCTGACATCTGTGTCTTGGCTGGAGAAGGGGGAATTCACAGCTTTTCTCCTTTCACATGGTGTCCCTCAGCTCCCAGGGCCACCAGTTGACAACGAGAGCAGGAAAAAGGAAGTAAACTGAAGAGATGCTTCACCAAATCCCACCTTCCCAAACTAGACAGGTCTCTGAACACAGATGCTACCTTGAGATGGCTGTGCCTGCTGAAAGAACATGTACCCAACCGGCAGGGGGGGGGGGGTGGAAGGAAGGAATTTTCAGTCAAATTAAAAGAGCAGAGAGGGTTCCTGATTCACACCCCCAAAATGAACTCACACTGTCCTTTCAGTGTAATTTTGTTTCAATCAATAGTTTTCTGAATAGATATTCCACTGGCTTTGTACTTGAGATCCTTCACAGCTATGGCATTGACAGTAAATCACATTATCTTGCTGCAGCCAGATTTTTGGCTAAAAAAATAATTAAATTCATATGAATAAAAGATTCTCTCACAAATGTCTTCAAGAAATACACCCCCCAGATCTGCAATGCCAACATTTTGCCTTACACAAAAATAATNTTGAGCCCACCAGAGAGCAGGAGCTGGTCAGGGGTTGGTATGTAAACTCCCCACCCCACGGGCAGGCACTAGGCAGGCTGGAGGCAAAGCAATGGAGGCGGCCAAGCATCGCTCCTCAGCTTCCCCACATTGTAACAGCTACAATAATAATAAATTATAATAATAATAATAANGCTGTGGCAGGCTTCATAAGGCTCCGCTCTTTGACTGGCGTTGAGTTTATGTGAAAGTAACTAACAGTAATTAATCCTTAATTACAGTAATTAGCCAAGTCGCAGTAAATTAAACCACATCTGGAGCAGATGAGGGCTTCCGAACGGGAGGCTAGTGCAGGCGACAATCGGAGAGATGCTGAATTCATCTGACAGCATCTGATTAAGGCTACCTGTTGCAAGCGGCTCATTTGCATCGTGGTTTTGTTTGCATTTGGCTGTAACCCTTTCAGCCAGGTTTCCACCCCCCCACCTCCCTCCCCCTGCTCTCTTCTGCCTCCCCATCTGCCCCTGTGTGGCTCTGCACGGAGGCGGGAGCA
>VWZY01005398.1:46789-57307 GCA_013399075.1 Chloroceryle aenea
ATTCCTTAAATATCTTTCAAATACCTGGTGGGGACCAAAAAAGCATGCCTGAAGGTCATGGGCATTTTGAGCCAAACCCCAGGAGAGCTTCCTGGCTGGGGAAGGGTCTGCAAACACACCTTCCTTCCCCAGTGCGAGCCAGGCCACCTTCCCACTCCCGCAGGAAACACAGAGCTGTGCTTGAATGGGCAACCTCCACAGAGCATCTGGGTCACACTTCTTGTGTGCCGATGTGAGACAGAGCAGGACACCAAGTGGACCTTTTCCACTTCATCATCAAGGAGAACAGCATCACCTTCTCCACTGCTGGTTGAGAGACACAGAAATCCCAGTCTCTGTGCCAAGCAAGCCACAGGGACCAGAAGACATGGGATGGACAGTTGCCCACTCGAGCTGAAGTGAGATGCTCCTACATGCGGAAGGCTGAACACTGTGTTCTCAGACCCAGCACAAGACACCAGCATAAAGAGGCCATGACCTCATGAGAAAGATGGGTCTAGCAGAGGCAGCAGCATAAAAACAGCTCATCCTTTCTCACTAGAAAGGCATCCATCCTCTGGGTCCAGGCTGGACTTTGGAGACTCTGTCCCAACATCTCTGCACATCCTTGGATCAAGTTCCTATGGCTCCAGCCCCAGGTTCCCTCAAGCCAACCCCAACCTGCCCCCAGATGGTAGCTGCCAATCCAACAGCAATACCTTGAAAACACACTTGGGAGGCCTTACGGGTGCCCAGCGACACGCCAGGCGCTGGGTGTTTTACAACCCATGTGTCGAAGAGCCTTGAGCAAAGGCTGTAGCAGATGCAGAGCGTTCAGCAGATTCCTTCCCCTGGCTGCATTACAGCAGGAGGAGGCAGGGAGCAGCCCCGGCCCTCTGCCCCCCGCCTCCCCGGCCCCCAGCAGGCATTTNCAGCTGCTTTGGGAGGTAGTTGGAAGCCAGGGAGGCTGGTGAGGCTGAAGCATGCCTCCAACAAAAGGCTGCCTGGACAGGTCTGGTATCCCCTGTGCCTCTAGTCTGTCACTGCTGCTTCCACTGCCACCACTCCAACACACACAAGACTATTTCCNCTGGTTGAGAGACACAGAAATCCCAGTCTCTGTGCCAAGCAAGCCACAGGGACCAGAAGACATGGGATGGACAGTTGCCCACTCGAGCTGAAGTGAGATGCTCCTACATGCGGAAGGCTGAACACTGTGTTCTCAGACCCAGCACAAGACACCAGCATAAAGAGGCCATGACCTCATGAGAAAGATGGGTCTAGCAGAGGCAGCAGCATAAAAACAGCTCATCCTTTCTCACTAGAAAGGCATCCATCCTCTGGGTCCAGGCTGGACTTTGGAGACTCTGTCCCAACATCTCTGCACATCCTTGGATCAAGTTCCTATGGCTCCAGCCCCAGGTTCCCTCAAGCCAACCCCAACCTGCCCCCAGATGGTAGCTGCCAATCCAACAGCAATACCTTGAAAACACACTTGGGAGGCCTTACGGGTGCCCAGCGACACGCCAGGCGCTGGGTGTTTTACAACCCATGTGTCGAAGAGCCTTGAGCAAAGGCTGTAGCAGATGCAGAGCGTTCAGCAGATTCCTTCCCCTGGCTGCATTACAGCAGGAGGAGGCAGGGAGCAGCCCCGGCCCTCTGCCCCCCGCCTCCCCGGCCCCCAGCAGGCATTTGGCATCCAGTGCCACGAGCTCCCAGGGCAGGCGCGCTCGTCACCACAAACATCCTCCCTCAAAGCAGGACGCCTTCTCCCATGGGGCAAACATTAGTGGGACAACTGGAAACGTTCAACTTGATTATAATGCTTTAAGAAAAGGTCACGGTGAAATTTCAGCGCTTTACCTTGAGCTCTGTTTGTTCTCTGTGGGATGAGATGGGAAGAGTCAGCTTGCCCTGGCTCATGGCATCCAAGCAGCTCTGATTGCATTTCACGGGCCGGCAGCAGGCTGGTGAGCTGCAGCAAACCCCCCAGCCCTGGGGACAGAGATAAGTCACCACGGACACACTGGTGGGGGCATGTGCTGGACCACCACACCACAGCTGGACCATGTTTTCACTCCCAAAGTTGTCTAACCCTTAGCTGATTTTGCACTGTGCTTGCACTTCTGCTGTCAAAACAGGCCTAACAGACCCAAAAAGCATGGAAAAGCAGCCAGCAATTCCTAGACAGCATCTCCCCAGGAAGCGGGAAGGTTTTCCAGCACGCCATTTGGCTTCATCTTTTCAGGCCTCAAAAGGAGCTGTGGCCAAAATTGAAATGAGGCAGAGGCACAGTGGGTCTCAAGCATCATTCAAGGACTGCCCAGACCACAGGTGACCCTCAGCCATCACACCAGCCCCACCAGCACCTTCCCCTGCTCCTAGAGAGAGTGAATCAAGGACAGTCACTACTCAAGGGCTGACATGGTTTCTGCCAGCACTATGAGCAGGACCAGGTCTCAGCCCTCACTGAGAAGCCTGAAGCTCAGGAGCATCTTGGCTCCCCAGCCCCTATCCTTGCACTCTGGCACAATTGCTTTGGGACTCAATAACAAGCCACTTTCTTCTCCAAACTGAGATGTACAAGGACAACCCGCTGTAAGGCCCACAACTGATGCAAGAGGCAGTCAGCGCTCCCCAAAATGTACAGGCACAGGAGAGCAGCCTAACATCCCTCCTCTTCTGCACATCAGAGCAGCTCTGACCCGCGGCAAAAGGTTTGCTATCAGTTGGGCAAGAGGAAAACCAAGGTCAGTTGTGTTTGTGGCCAACTGAAGGATGCTCTGCCCCCAGCAACGTTCCTGCTGCAATAATTAAATCAGTCGTCCAACAATTTGCTGCTGGGGAAATTCTCAAAAGGTCTCCAAGCAGAGCCAGGAGATGAGTGCTTAGTAGAGATGGACCCTATGCACCCACTGGGGTC
Organism: Chloroceryle aenea; assembly: GCA_013399075.1. Taxonomy (NCBI): domain Eukaryota; kingdom Metazoa; phylum Chordata; class Aves; order Coraciiformes; family Cerylidae; genus Chloroceryle; species Chloroceryle aenea. The sequence goes on from VWZY01005398.1 coordinate 49,692, forward strand.
CAGGCTGCCAGGTGCAGGCCAGTGAAGGGACTGGGAGCTGCCTTCAGCTGGGACAACTCCCTGGGAAAGAGCAACTAGCAGAAGGTGTTTGGGGTGATTTTAAAACAGTTCCAGCAAATCAGACTGAAAGCCCAATTTGCTGAGAGCTCCTGCAGCACTTGGATGTGGCTGGGAAGGGCTCAGCATCCTTCCCTGGAGGGGCTGCACAATCCAACCTGCATAGGGGAAATGGTTTGAGACGCTACCACTGCACAAACGACTCGCCTGACGTCTTCCAGTGCAGCTAGAGCATGGGGCCAGCATGCCAATCCTCCACAAACCAGGATGCAGCTGGTGGGTCCTCTCAGCAGTGTCCTTCCACTGAAAGCCCGCCTCGGCAAAGGCGACGTCTGCTTCAAAGCTGGGGAGGACGGACTCAGCACCTCGGCTGGTCAGTGGGGCTGCGGTGGACCCAGGAGGCAGACAGACCCTCAACCCCGCAGCGCTTGCTCTCGCTTTTCCGGAGCACGCAGAGGCACCTGCCCGCAGAGCCGGGATGCTGTATTCCCACCACTCCGGCAGTGCCACTCACAACAACTCCCAGCTGCTGCCAAAAGGTATTTTTAGCTGCATTATTTATTTGAACACCTGCCTGAGACTTCAAGGCAGAGTATGGAGTCTGAGCAGCGGAGGGAGGAAGGGAGGGAGGAGCGGCACTGGGAGATCTGGACTCTTTCCACTGAAAGATTCGAGACCAGAGACATGAGTGTGATGGAACAAGGCTAAGGCTATGCTGAGGTAGAGGATGGTGTAGCCAGGATCATGCACCTTCACCACAGACAGCACCAGGCTAATCCAGCTGCTAGGACTAGCCAAATACCTGGGCAGACTGGGAAGATGCTCTCGCCACCCTCATCAAGAGGCTGTCTTCAGGGAAGTTGGGCTTGTTAGCTATCCAGACGCACATGATTTCAAGATGCTCTGGCCCAACATAGCGTCTGCAGCAGGAACACCTAGGTCTCGCTGCCATGTATCATCTTTTCCACATAACCTCATTTTGGGGAGAACACTGGCAGAACTGCCCTACTTCAAAATGCCTTTCCTCCACACAAAATCGATTCCACCCCAAAACCAGCCTGTTGCCTTGTTTTGGAGAACCAGCCCCAGAGAAAAGAGAATAAAATGAACAGAGAGCATGGAAAGGAACAATGCTGTAAGGCAGGCTAGTCATACTTCACACTCTTATTCCCCAAAATAGAGATGCTCTCAGGGCTTTGGGGCAGCGATGGGATAATTGAGGGGCACACAGAAAGTAATACAACACCCCTATGTTATTTTTGCATGCCTTTCTTGCCACCGCATTTACTGATGTGAACAAAACCTGCTGCCTCCCTCTTCTGCTGCTGAAATAATCCCCCCCCCTCTGAAATCAGCCAGGAAAAGGTGAAGAAAAAAAAGAAAAGAGCATCTAAAAATAAAGGCCAGGCCAGAGTATGAGCCTCTTGGTTGGGCTTCTGTGCTCACAGATCTGCTTATTTTGGCCTATCTCTCCCCAGCGATAAGGCAGCTAACAGCCCGTTATCAGCCAGTCGGTGAAAATGTGCTCCAGCCTGATTAGGGCTCAGTCTTTGCCAAGGTTATAAACAGCCGTTATCGTTCTCCCAAACAGAATAATCCGGACAGTATCAGCTCAGAAACATATGGGCCACACAGCGAAGATAGCCGCTGACGGACACTTCATTTTAATTGTAACGAGTGGTTAGCAGCAGCCTCCAGACAACAGACACAACTGCCCAATTGGCAGTGGGTTCGCATCTCCTCCTGCATCCCTCCTCCTCACTGATGGTTTTCTCCTCTCCCCGCTGTCCTGCTCCCCTCAACTTCGCAGCCCCCTGGGTAAGCATTCCTGCAATGCTGGGAGAGCCCTGCCTGGTCCCCCAGCACCCTCCTTAGCTCCACAGATGTAAACTGGGCGCTCAGTAGCGGTGGCACGAGCGTGGCTGTGTCACACCTGATGTGTTTATGGCCAAGCTGGTGTGAGCAGTGCCCAAGGCACCTGCACTCACTTCCCAGAAGGGGATGGAGGCATTGATGGGTCCCCACCAGAGAGCTCAGCACTCACTTGCCACCTGCCTGGGTCCCCGCTTCATGCATCATCCCAGCGTTTCCTCGCTGCCTGCCCGCGTGCCAGCTCGGCAGCAGGCAGGGTGCAGGAGGAGGGGCAGCAAACCCTCATTTCATATTCTCCCAGTGTCCCTTCTGTGTCATACTTTTTTTTTTCCCCCCCTTTCCCCTCCTCCCTCTTCCTAAAAGGGGTGGTTTAGCTCAGAGAGTCTTAAACACATTTGCATTCTCAAGACAAGCTTAGGCATAAATTCATCTCAGTGCAGGGTCTTTTTTTTTTTCCCTCCTCTCCCTGCCTCCCCATCCTCTTTCTTTTCCTCCCTTCTCCTTTTCTCTCCAAACCTGAAATGAATTCAGTGAGAATCCTTACAATTCCAGCACCATTGCACTGTGCAGCATGGGATTACAAGGGATCGAAGGGCTCTCCTTTTCTTCTGACTCCCAGCGTGCGGTGATGCTGCTTGGTTTTGTCATTAACAATACACGGGGATAAGGCTCTTAGCCCCATTAGCCATGCTAACCTTCTTCCCTCTTTCTTCTCCAGCCAGCTCTAGCTCCCAGAAAGCACACCTGAGCTCTATTCCTCCCTGAAGGGAAAAAGCAGGAGAAAAAAGGGAACCCTCCTCAAAAAACAACAGCAAAATGTCAATATAGGGAGTCAAGCTAAAAACCTTAGGAGAACCCAGGACTGCGCTTCAAGTCACGGATGCTTTCTCAGATAATCTGTATTCCTATCTCAGTGCCAGCGGAGCTGTGATCAGAATATCCAAGGTCTCATAAAAGATTCAGAGCTTATTGACTTCCTTGCCTTCACTGCTGGTTCATGGTGCTCCTGCCTGCTACTGCTCAGCCTCCAAAGAACGCGCTGTCCCTTGCAAGTGGCCATTGCAGATGCCTAAGTTGAAGATGTGTATTTCCATGGCTGCGATGGACCAGCAGAGCGCAGCGGTGGAGGAAGGCTCTCCTCCTGAGCTGGGGGATGCACTCCTAGCCCCAGTGAGAAGCGCTTCAGGAGAGCCTTTGGCCCAGTGGACCTCGCCACCCCAGAACAAACTCCTTTTAGATGTCACCACAGTTACTCCAGTAGCACCAGCCACTGCAGCAGGCAGGCAAAGAACAGATTCATGAGGTTTTTTTAATTCAATCACATATTTAGGTGAAATCATTCCCAAACTGGAGAAGAAAAACCTACACCAGGGACCCCTCAAGAGCAGGTTTTCCCCTGGATCATACGCGGGATGGATGAGCTCTCCGAGGGCTGCCTCTGGCAGCACTGCAGCCTGGTTTTGCTGCATAAGCAGCTGAGAGCAAATGTGCCGACCAGAGAATTCAGTCCCTGCAAATTTATGATCAGTGTTACTCGGCCACAGCCCTAAGGAGAAGGCAGGGGATGGGAGCAGGCACCCAGACCTTTCAAACGCGCCATCCCACCAGCACACACATACTCACTTGTTTCAGGCACAAAATACCAGGTGAATATGGTATATAATAAATTGTGTAGCTTACATACTAGAGGTCTTCGTACATGAGCTATACAGAGACACCCGTGAATGCCACACAAAACCAAGCATGATATAACCATCAAATCCACCCGAACACCCTATTAATTCTATTTCGACATCACCTAAAAGCCTTACCCGTGCACCTTGACTCCATACTAGATGGCACTGTGCAGCATAGGAAATAAAACCATATAAACCCAAAAATACTGTGTAGGAACATATAGATTTATTTATACATATATGCTCAAGAAGACACATGTGCTTATTTGTTTACCTATGATATGTGCCTACAGCTTCACCCCACACATGTGTATTCACCCCCACGAGGTACTCCCAGACACACACACATATATACACATCTGCACATACATATAGACTATTTATATATACACAAACTACACAAATGCTCCACGCACCCTGCTCGGTGACAGCTCAGATTTTCAGTAATATCATAATATTATTTTTTAGATCAGTTAAGGTATAAAATGTGCGCTCTCTCAGTCTTTAATATTAATAAGTCTTGTAACTAGCAGTTTCTCGTAGCTCCGAATTCTTGAGCACAACTAGAAAGGGCACTTATCCTGAAAAATCTAATAAATTTACAGTTTTATATACTTCCTTCAATTGTAAAAGTCTTGTTCAATAAACTTTAAAATGCCACTATAGAGCAATAACACAGACAGTATAAACCCAGCCCTGGGAAAGCTGTGCAACCAGAAATTGTTCCCCTTTCTGCTACAGCAATAAAGTTTTATATGTTTGAACTGACTGTAAAAAGGTTTGAATGTTGGCAACTGGGGAATAATCTGTCTTCTTTATAGTTATTATCATATTTCCCACAAGACCCTTTGGTCTGTGTCAATCCTTCTCGTATATGACACCTTTGTACTGTCAGCGAAAGCAAGAATACTTAACTTTTTGCGTGCACGCGCGGCTGTGACTGGAGGTCCTTTGCTCTGCTTTTCTTCAGATTACAGCACCCAAGAATAAATTACCTGTGATGTGCTGCGATGGAAGCCTTTTACCAAATCAAGCTGATTCGGAGCACAAATCTCAAAACAAACAAACAAATCAACCAAAAAAGAAAGAATATGTGGACCGGGTAAGAGGATGCCGTTGCCCCCATGGGTCCCCAGGACACTGTGGCTGCACCCCCAGGGCATGCGGTGCTCCCCTTTGGTGGCAACTCCCCATTGCTCTTCAGTCAGAAAGAGATTTGGCTTTGAGATCGCCTCCTCCTGCCTCTCTGCCACTGTCTGAAGGTGAGCGCAGGTCCAGCACAAGCATCCCCGGGTTCAGCAGCTGGAGACAGATACCTCCTGGATAGAAACATTTTGGGAATTCTGGCTGAATCCCAAAGAAATCTGGCCCAGACCCCAAAGAAACAGAAAGCAAACACAAGAGTATTCCTCACACTCACCCATTTCACAAATGGATGATGGTTTCACAACTGGTTGCAATTTTTAACTGTCTGGAAGCTCACAAACCAAGATAAGGATGAATTTTGTCACAAGACCTTCAGCAAGCCTGGACCCTGGCATCACCCATGCAGGGCTGATCTCTGGAGGGGTCACTGTGGCAGCAGCCATGGGGTGCATGGATGCAGGGGAACCTGGTTCTCAACCTTCAGCAACCCAACACCATGCAATCCCCGACTGTGGGCCATCATTCAGGTGACAAAGATGAGGCTCAATCAGAGATTGAGATGTCAGAAGAAGTGATGTTAAAGCACGTTTGGAAAATGAAAAATGAGGAGTCACCAGGACCAGATAATACCTGCCTAAGAGTTCTGCAGGGACTCAGAAATAAAATGATTGCATATTTTCATTAGCAGCTCAATCTCTCATTACACTAGAGGACACAAAGTGTCATACCCTATTTTTAAAAAATGGAGTGAGATGAGCCACAGATTCACCGACTTGCGAGTCTCCAGTACTGGCTAAGATGATAAATAGATAGGATAAAGCCTCAAGATGGACACGGTACCACCGAGATTAACTAGCAGTGCCCATGAGGAAGAAGAATGTGTCCCTCACTGATCTATTACAATCGCTGCACACCCAGCAACAGAAGACACAAAGCATAGCTGGCATTGTTTGGAAACCCCCAAAGTTTCATCAGCTGACAAATTCTTCTCCCAACAAAACCAAAGACTAAAGGTTGGTTAAGAGACAGAAGAGAGTAGAAAGAAGTGGCTTCTTCACCAGGGTCATGGACATAGAAAGTTTGTCCACCGCTGCTTTGGAAGTTTATTGCCAGGAGAAAAACATAAGCAACAGGGTTAGTGAGGGCTTGTGAAGGCTGAGATACTTCTCCAAGGATGTGTGAACAAAGCTCCATGAGCTGAAGATAAGATGGTGGGTAAAAAGTCAGTGAAGATAAAATGCACAAGAAAGTAATTTAATTACTCACACACACTGAGTACGACAAACTTTGTGCAGTCAGGCCGGACGGCCAGCGAAGCGTGAAGGGAAGGGGAGGCTTGAGCTGCCAGGGCTTCACAACACCCCACGTCCAGGATGGTCCCCGCCCTGAGGCTTCTCATCCCCTGCAAGCCCATCATCCTTGTAAGAAAGATGGAGAGAGGCTTTTTACCAGAGCCTGGATTGCTAGGACAAGGCAAAATGGTTTTAAACTAAAAGAGATTTAAACTAGATGTTAAGGACAGAATATTTTATGATGATGGCGAGACACTGAGGTTGCCTGGCAAAGCTGGGGATATCCCATCATTGGAAGGGTTCACAGTCAGGTTCAAGGGGGCTTTGAGCAGCCTGCCCTTGTGAAAGGTGTCCCTGCCCTTGTGGAGGGGTAAACTACACAATCGATGAATGTTCTGTGGTCCTGTAGGCAGGAGATAATGTCACCATGGGGTCTCCTCATAGTGGAGCTACAGAGAGACTCCGTAAGGAAAGGGGATTGAAATGAGCACCAAACACTAAACTATCAAATTGTATTTTGAAGGCAAGTGAATGATTGGAAAAGCCACTGATGTAAACCAGAAGAGGTCACAGATGTAGGCAGCCTGCCCTCCTCAGGCCTAACTGTGGAGTTGGAGAGGCACCAACTGCCATGGCTTCTCCCCACCCAACATGTCCCTCCAGGCACAAGGAACAACATTTGAAACACACACCAAGCACCATAACCATGGGGTTTCACTTTGAACAACCAGCCACAAATGAAGGTGAAGCCCCTCAGCTTCCCAGCACCCCTACCACCNGCCCCCCGCCCACCACCAAAAAAAAAAAGAAAGGGCCACCTTTTTCTCCTGCCCCTGCGTTCCTCACCTTGCTGGCTGAGCGCCCAAGACCTCTATACCAACCCTCAGCAGGCCCCCAAACCTGGAGCCACCCCAAGCAAGCCATCATGCTGCTTCCATTTGCACCTCCCAAGCAGCACAAGTCCTTTTGCTAAAGAGCAATGAATAAATCTCTTGGTGCTCACCATGAAGAGGGTCCATCCCAAGCTTATGGCAAGCCCAGCAAGCGCTGCTGTGCGGGAAGGGGGGATCTGCAGGTACCCTGACAGCACTCCCTTCTCTCCACGGGGATAAGCCAGCTCTTCCCACCATACCTCAGCATCCCAGCCTCAAACCTCAAACCTCTCTGGGTCATGGGCGAGCAGGGCACACATCTCCCATCCCACCCGTGGAGTAGCAAGGGTTAAGTCCAGCCGGCAAGGCGCATCTCTGTTGCAAGAGTCCATTACCTCCCGCCACATTACCTCATTCATTTCTTATATGCGGATGGTTTATTCTCCCATGAGCACCCTCGCTGGCAGACATGGCTAGTGTAAAGTCCCCTCCCTCCCCTGTATTTCTCTATCCATCACATTTAACACTCTGACAGTAACAGTCTATAATGTTTCTATTCTACAAAACCGCTCTGTCAACTCCGGGCTTCCAGAGCAGCAACTGAGGAAAATAAATAACATCAACGCCAGGCCCGACAGTATCACAGCTTGCTTTCTGCTGGGGGTTTATTTTATTTTTTGTGGGTTGTTTGGTGGGGTGTT
>VWZY01005398.1:57332-68157 GCA_013399075.1 Chloroceryle aenea
AGGAAGAGAAAGGAAGAAAAAAAAAAAAAGAGAGTGCAAAGGAGAAAGGGGGGAAAAAGTGCAGGCATGTAATGTACAGAGACACAGGGGGAGGAGGGAATTTCCTTCCCACCCAAACAAAGTGCTGGAAGACCCTTGGAGACAGATGAACACGGCACGAGCCTACTGCCCCCACCGTGCTGCCCTTCTCACCCTGCGCCTGTATTCCTGCAAGACATGGTGGCTATGAGGAGGGGGAGGCAGGGGACCATACTCCAGCTCCGCTTCAACACCAGTTCTACCACCACCAGCCGAGGGTGTGTGCAGGCAGACAGGCAGCAGCCTGCTCCCAAGGGCAGGAATGGGCTGGGCAGTGCTTGCAGAGGCTGGGCAGTGAGGGGGAGAAGAGCTGCAGCTCTTGGAGATGGAAGATTCAACCCATCATCACCCACCATAACCCCTGCAGCAGTGGCAGGCAAAACCCCATCTGCTCCACACCAGCCCCTGGTCAGAAATCACTAATCCACTTAAATAATCCACTCTGGCTCATGGCTTAGTGGCCTCACAGTGTTTTCCATCCCCTTTCACTCTTCTGAAACTCCCTAGAGCTGAAATCAGGCAGGCGGCCGCAGCTTCAGGGTTTGCCTGCTCCTTTCTGCAGCGGCACGAGCAATGCCCGCACTCAGTCAGAGGGAGGATGAAGGGGAACTGCACCCAAGTAAGTATTGCCAGAAAATAATAATTAATAATAATAAACACCTGAAGAAATTGCCTGGCACTTTAGAAAGTGGAAAACAAGCAGAAAAACTCCACTTTTATCACTACTTTTGCTTTTCTGTGATAGGACTATGTTGGTGTTCATTTTAAGTTGTGCTCTGCAAAGCTCGCCTGCCTTCTGCATGAGCTCTGCAGGCCACAGAGACTTGTTCAGGTGGTGTTTTTCATTGAGAAAAAAAATAAATAAAAAAGAGAATAAATAAATACATGCACAAGAACTTTTCCAATCAATCGGAAGGAGACAGAGCCCTTGACAGCCCTGCAGACTTGGGGGCTGTGCTCACCAGGCAGTTTACAGAAGCCAGTAGGTATGCACCTACCCACGGCAGAAAGATGAGGGAACACGTGAGTCTATGTTTTATAATTCTATGTGCGAGAGTCAGAGAGGATGCTCTGAGGAGAGGGAGGTTTGGAGGANCACACTGAGTGACCAGAAAGGCTTTGGGTTTAGAAAATGACCTGTGTGCTCTGAATCCCTGCAAGGGAGAGTATCACCTCTGTGGGAAGGACCCCTCAGCAACACCAGCAGTGAGCTCTGCCAAAATTTGGAGAGCTCGGCCAGAGAGGGACAATGTTTGCACCCNTAAATAAATACATGCACAAGAACTTTTCCAATCAATCGGAGGGAGACAGAGCCCTTGACAGCCCTGCAGACTTGGGGGCTGTGCTCACCAGGCAGTTTACAGAAGCCAGTAGGTATGCACCTACCCACGGCAGAAAGATGAGGGAACACGTGAGTCTATGTTTTATAATTCTATGTGCGAGAGTCAGAGAGGATGCTCTGAGGAGAGGGAGGTTTGGAGGACCACAAAAACACAGGGAGCAGGTAACTGTCCTTGCAGTCCCCCAGTTATTCATTTCCCTAGTTCCTTTGTGTCAAGCAGCTCTGAAATGAAGCTGACACCCTCCAGCTTGTCTCAGGGCCACCAGCGGTCCTGGATGGGGATGTGTGTGGGGCTACACCATCCCACATCTTTCAGACTCCTTCAAGTCAAAAAAAGANAAACCCTGCGAGCACTGGTTTGAAAAAAAAAAAAAGGGGAAAAAAAAAAAGAGCAAGCAGAAAACGGTTCCCTCTTTTGTTTACATACCTGCCAAGGGCTGATGCTGGCTGCTGTCAGTCATTTGTATGAGCTGACGGTTTTCTAGCCGAAAGCAACACAAGCAGTAGCAAGGCAAGCAATAAAGGGACAGATCCTGCTCCGAGAGCCCCACACCACCACCACCCCCNGGGACAATGTTTGCACCCAAGCTTCCTCTTGGGGGTTCCCCCGGAGTGGGGTGACTCATGCAGCACACACCACAGATCAGGCTCTCCGGCTAAACTCTGCCCAACCTCTGCACCACAAGCCAGGTTTTGCTGCAAAGCCCCCAGAGCCGCTCAGAAAACCCTAAGCCAGGAAGGACACTAATGGGATTTGAGCTACCATCTGGAATGGGTTCAAAGAGGCTCCAGAGCAACTATCTTTGCACAGACTCCTGGTCCTCTACCAGGAAGGGCCTTTATTCTGCTGCAAAAAGAAACTTCCCACTTGCAACGGCAAGAATAAAAGCTTCCCACAGAGGTCTGACAGCATAATATGCATGCAGGCCCACGTGTGCACACACACCCCCCCGACACAGCCACGCTTGCAAGGGGAACGTGCAAGAGAAATACAAAGAATTAAGGAGTGCTGAAAGGTGCAAACCAAACTCCGAGCTTTGATGTGAAAAACACACACAAATGTCTTTTTTTTTTTATCAAGCTGTGTTATTTTTCGTTCATAACTATCCCCCTCAATAGCTATATACATACCCAGATAAAACTTGTATTTAGCTAAGCCCTGTCACTGGGAAGCATGTTATTTGCTCATTGATATCTGTCGTTACTTGATTTACAAAAAAAACACCCCTCCCTTTGGCCAGCATGAGAGCAGAAACTGGGTGCTAGGACTGATCACAGCACAACCGGAGAGCAGCCCTTGGAGAGAAATGTTTGCAAAAGGTTCACAGGCTGAGATTTGTTTCTGGAACCCAATCATGTTTATATAATTAATCCATTTCCTATTTACTTTTGCATCAGGATTTGCTGACAAACAGTTCACAAAGCTATAAATGTGGCAGGTTGGGAGCCGTGGGGAGAGCTCACGGCTTGTTTTGTTTATTCCCCAAACTCTGGAGAGATGCAACACCCTCTGGATAGACATGGCAAATTTTTCTGTTGCATGGAATAGCCAAACCTTCCAGGTTTGCTGCCACCAAAATTCAAGGCTGGAAACTCACAGGACCAATGGCATCTTCCACACATACCTGCAGGGGAGTCCTCTGATAGCCAGAAAGGACAGAAGCAGGGATGCACGAGGGCGGGTAAATCCACCCTTTCTAGCTCCAAGAACTGTAAGATTTGGGCTGTTTTTTTGGAGGGCAGAAGAGGACTAAGGAAGAAAATCCTCCAGTTACATGCAGCCCTCCATGGCACCCCAGGCTCAGCTCCCCAGGGAGCAGCCAGTGTGTGCACCAGAGGGCAGCAGTGCCAAAGCCACCCACTGTCACCCTCCAACCACCCCGCAAGCAGCAAAACCACCTGGTTCCTATCAAGACACTTCTTATTGGACAGTTGCTTTATGTGGTAAAAGAGGCAGGGAAACAAAATCACCATTTGTTTGATCCCTCTCCTTTACAGAAAGCTCAGTGCCGGTCACCAGTCAGGAGCAGCTGTCTACCGACCCAAACTGAAGACCTTCTTGCTACTGCTTTGAGGACATCCTCAAACTCTCGGTGAGCTTCACCAAGGTGCAGATGCTGCTTGTGAGTGGCTGTACCATCACAGCGTGACCCATCACAGCATGCCTGGCTAGGGCATGGCGCATGGTCCCCATGCTCAGGCATTTCTGGGCTCTGAAATACCAGGCACTCCTACTGAGAAAAGGTAAAGAGGGTTGTGATAGAAAGCCACGGGGAGGCCTATCACACAAGCAATGCATCGCTGCAGCCGTCCCTGAGAGCATACCTGCATCACTGTGAGCATCGTGGCACTGCTGTGAGCATCGCTGCGAGCGTCCCACCTGCAGCCCGCCTGCAAGAGGCCGCAAGGGCCAGCTCAGCTGCAGGCACTGCAATAGCCCCCCATGGGCCACGACCTCATCCCACACTGCCTCCTCTTGCCGTGCTCCTGCCTGAAGCCCACCTCTGGAGATGATAACGGCTAATGAAACCCATGGCTCGCCAACAACACTGGATCAGGCAAAGCAGCGGTGGTGGCGGCAGCAGCCAGGCTGCCGAGCGGGCTGGGATGCATGTAATCAGAAGGGTTATCTAATGCTAGTTTCATTCTAATTGAGTCACTACCATATGTCACCCTGCAATAACAACGCAAGCAGCATGCAACTGAATACATATTTAATTCACATAATGGGTACAACAGTAGAAGTAATCAAGGCAGTTTGCCATAAGCCATAAAGAAGTGTAGCGTGTTCCTATCGAGGAGCAGCCTGCGCTCAGGGAAAAGGGGATGGCAGGGGCATTGCGCCGCTGCAAAGGAAGGGGGGACCCCCTCCCCCCAAACGTGCCCCAGCACGCATTGAAGGCGAGGTGGCCATTCAATGCGAATGGAAATCGATGGCGGAATATTGTCGACGGATCGTTAGCCCCTTCAATATAATTAACAGTAATGGATTTATTGGCGGCAACTTAATGATTTGAATGTTAAATACCGGCCTGGAATTGCGGCGCGCAGTCCAACCAAGGGGCAGTCGCTTTGTTTCCAGTTTCTAAACTGATAAAAAACTGAAAAAATCAACCTGAGCCAGGGAAAGGTGCAACCCCAGGGCAGGGCCAGGCAGTGGTGGCCATCCCTGCTCCTGGCTCACCCTCCTCTTCCAGTGGCACCTGACGGACCCACTCACTGCCTTCATTTCCTCCCGCAATGAGAAGATTAATACGATTGAGGACCACTCATCAATATCTTTGGACAGATCAACCGGAGTTTTCATTAAAGCCATATTAATGCTTTTGGATACACAGCTGTGGACAGGTTAGGCTTCAAAAATAAAGCCCAGAGAGGAAAGAAAAGAGGAAAGGAGCAGCGTCTGCTCCCAGGCAGGAATTAACGGAGAGCCGGCCTGTTCCCTCGTTAGTGGCCTCTCCCACCAACATGTTTTGATGTATATTTCATGAGGATAAACAAACATTCATTTCACTTTGGGAAGGTGCTTGCTGTAATGTATTGGCAGCCTCACCAGCAATGAGGGGACATTAATTTCAATTCTGGTGTTTAAACACTTTGTTGAGTCCCAATCATTCATCCCTGGCTCAGCACAGCCCCGGTGTGGGGAAACGATGGACAAGCGGAGCCCCAACGTCACCCTTCTGCAGAGCCTGCTGGAGTTTATTTGGTAGTTAAATGACTTAAGAAGGACACAAAGAAAAGGAGCAGTTAGGAAAGGGGCAGCTCTACCTGGTTCCCTGACTCGGGGTGCAGCCTTCAGCCATGCCAAGTACTGTCAGAGAACCACCAGCCTAGGCTGGGAAACACAGGCTCTGATGAGTATTTGGAGCTATGGTGAACCACAGCATGTGCCAGAGGTGGAAGGACTTCTGTCCTGGAAGACTCCTCGGTCTTTCATGACTCCTCAGCCCACCAGGTCCACCATGTTAAATGAGATAATGGCAGTGCTTTTTCCACCAGGATGCTGCAGAGAAGTCTCTTCAAGACAGGGGATTCTCAGTCCACTACTAAAAGCCAGACCTCGTTTAGAAAACAGCCTGCCCGTTCCATATGCTTTGCAGGGACAGGAAACCAGATGTGCTGGTGAGGACCTATCACATTACAGGTACCTCTTTCCAAACCAAGCGCTGTTCTGGGGTAACACCTGCAGCCAGCTCCCTCCTGTAACTCTTTGGGCAGATCTGCTCATCAGTAGCCTGCACCCTCAGTGGGGTTTTGGAGATGCACAAGCTATACACAAGAAAATGCCCACAGCATTCCCCCGGGAAATGCAGGTATGGATTCAGGAGGTTGGGTCTTCTCTCCACCCCTGGCCCTTTGCTCCTCACATGCACCACTGAATAAACAGAGCTGTCAGAAACTGTGCAGCAGAGGGAGCAAGGGGAGCTGGGGATGGAGAGTAGGGACATGTGGGAGTGGGAAAATGGGAAGCAAGTATATCCTGGAAAAGGACAGAGTCCTGCTGCACAGCAGAAGAGATCAGAACAGGCTGAAGAAAGAGTGGTTGGCAAGACAACGTCACTTCTTACTTTCCCATATCTGTAAGAGGTGATGCTGCTTGCAGAAAGGCTATTTGAAGCAAAACAGGAAAATGATACCTTTATGAAATAGTGACTTGTTGTTTATGTGACTGCCAAGGGGTTTTCTTATCCCTCCCCTCCATGAACACACTAGCACCCAAAAGAAGAGGGAAGCTCCAGCAGAGTTCCACCACTTCCAAAAAAGAAAGATGTTCTACCAAAAGACCAACATATATTCACCTGAAGACCCAAGGCAGGAGAGGGCAGGGAGGAAGATACTGCACCCTCAGACAGACAGAGCTGGCCCCTGGTTGTTCTTCTACTTATATTCTCCTGCTTCTTTTTCCCATCACCAAATACGCAAGATCCCCTACATATAAGGTAGACTTAAAAGAAGTTACAGTATCTGACAACACATCGACAGCTCTCTGGGAACGTTTTAAAGACATTGCAGTTACTTTATATTATAAAGCACGCACAAAGAGACATCGATACACACACACGCTCCCATCTAGCTCCACATAAAGGCAGGCAATGCCATAAAAACATTCCTCCTTTTGCTTTATTTTGTGTGAGCTTCTTTGTGGAGATGTTGTAGAGGCAGCAGCTCCGTCTCCCTTCTCATCCTCGCGTCTCCTTGGTTTTAAGGGTAAGAAGTTGCTTTAACAAGAAAACATATTAATGCCTAGAAAGGAGCTTAGAACAGGAGAGCTGCCACTATCAGGTTCACAAGGCAGACAAAGCACTGAGGGACTTGGCCCCAAACATCTTCTAGGGTATGACCCCACAATAGGGTTTTCAACAACATCATGTGCTTCAGGAGGAAGGACTGTCCCTTGGTACTCAATGGCTAATCCAGCACTATCAGAAGACCCTTCCTCACCCTTCCCCAGAGGCTGATGGAGGTCTATATCCCTCCCCAAAATTCCCCGTCTCTGTCTCGACCTCTCCACAGACAGATGTTTCCAGTTGGAACGGACATAACTGACTAGATGGCAGGCTCCTTGGAGACACGGTCAAACTTCATGCTGTTGGTTGGATGAAATAAGTATTTCTTTGTAGTATGGTTCAAATCTGACAAATTTCCCACTTCAGTTCCCTGCAAGGAGCACATACCCTCAGACACAGTCTCTATCCCAAAGGACTCTTCATCTAACCAAACTGGCTGGAGGCACGACATGGACGGAAGGACTGAGGGTCAGACCTCTGTGATTCCAGATATCTCACTGCAGCTCACCCCTTAACATCTAGCAAAGCCAACCCAACTCCTGAAGCTTCCTTGTCTTGCCAGGGCCATTGGAAAAGAAAGATCCATGGTCTGAACTCATATGGAAAATCCCAGAGCCTTCCCTCACTCTGCCCCCCCTCCCCATTCAATAATCCTGTTAAACTGAACCCTGGCTGGATTAATCTCGTTCCCCAGACAAATGGGTGATTATTCAGGCATCACATTGGGATTTTTAGGGTTTGTGTGCGTTTCTACTGATCTTCTCTTGGCTTCTTTTGTAAATGGCTTTCACCGCTCCCCTGACAGCACGCACAATTCAATTCAGCCTCTCTATTAACATTTCAGATACAAATACCTGCTCCCCAGGGCTACCCGCAACAAATATCAGCAGAGCTTTGGGGAATCCTTCCCTACTTCACCACCAGTTTGGTGGCTAAAAAAAACCTACAGCTACTTGTATTTTTCCTTAAAGTCCTCTTCTCTCTAAAGCTGGCTTAGACAACCTCTTGCAAATACTCAACACACACAACCTAAGGCCAAAGCATCCAGAAATCAACTTCCAAACCAAGCCCAGCAAATCTAACACATGCCTCTGACAGCCTTGGATAAGAAAGATCCTACCAAAGTCAACCAAATCTGACACCCAGACACCCAGGTGCAAACACGTAACCTGACCCAGACACATTCGAGCAGGAACATCAGGTGGCGGTGGCACCTCCTGCCCAGGAGAAGAAATGGAGACTCACCAGGAAGAGAAAGTAGTAACATTGAAGACGGGACTCAAATTTATTGACTGGATAACAGGAGATGACCACCTATGTGTGACAGCAGGGAACTGGCCCTGGGTCCCACGTGGTCACATTTCTATCAGTGTTGTCTCAATATCGAAGAAAATACTTGAGATGAGGGCACACGGTCCTTACCTTGCATGAAGAAACATAACTGTGGGGCTCCTTTAGTCCCTGGAGAACCTCTACAACAGAGCCTTCATCTGCCTGGCCAGCAGCTCAGATTCCCATCCTCCCACATGTGCATTGCTGTATATGCCAGTATGTGTGTGTGTATACAGATGTGTTCACACACACTCATAAACATGCATGTTTGTAAACAGCATGGAACAAAGCAGCATTCAAACACCTCTCTGTTCCTAGAAAAAAAATCTGCTTTGAGCTTGTTCACTTCCAACCCCAAGTAATGCCACCACATAAAAGCCAAGAAGTGCTTTCCCACCGCCCAGATGTTTTTCCCCCCATGTCCTCAGCTATATTTCTATACTTCAGTGATTAGAGTAAGTTGAAAGTAATTTATACCCTGGCTATCCCTGCCAAGCTGAGTGGGCCGGGAGAAGCCAGCTGGACCACGGAGCTGGAGGACTGCACACCAAGCTCCAGCCTGTCCAAGCCCAGCAAAGCCACGGGTATGCAAAGGAGCACACTATTGTCCCCTGGATGCCAGCACGGCCCTTCAGCTGCTAGCAAAGAGAAAGGGAAGAAACCAGAAAACAACTCTGCAGCTGGAAGAGTTCACTGGCACTCACAGCACTGCCAGCTTTCACTTCTGTGGGATACTCAGATTTTTGATTGGTTTTTCCCCCTCAAAGCTCCAGGAGTCTTGGGAGAGATGAGACTCAGCATTTGGTATCAGAAGACACAACACAGAGCAGCTGGTCCTCAGCAAAAAAACAAGCCTCAACAGTGAGGTTTTCCCCATCACTTAAGACATCCTTAGAAAACACAAATCACTATTTCCAACTTCTCCAGGGATGTCTAGTTTGTGGCATTCAGGACATACGAGATGCTTCTTGACACTGCCAGGGACAGAGGATGCTCTGCCAATTCCAGCCCAGCTCGGGGACTGGGGAAGGCAGCAGAGGGACAGCAAGCTCAGTGCTGAGCTGGAGGGGCAGCAATCCTTGGGAGAGACCTGGGGCATCAAAGGAATAGATGTTCTGCAACTCTGGAAGAATCCTTCCCATTCCCTTTGCAGCAAAGGACAGCCCAGGGTGCCAAATGGACCAAAAAGCCACAAAATCCATGCACCCCCAGACTCTTTCCCCTAATCAGGATGGAGGCAATCTAGCAAAATTCCCATTAACCAGCTAAAGCATATAGCAGCGCTTCCCAGCCAGGGCTCCTCATGGCTAAATAACAGTCTTTATCCCCCAATTTCCCTTCATCATTTGTCATCTTCTTTCAAATCAACTCAGTATTTCCTGAATTCTCAAGTACTAACAGGCTCAAAAAAAACCAAAAACAAACCCCAACCGAAAAAACAACCCAAAACCAACCAAACAAAAAAAAAACAAAACCCACAAGAAACAACCCCAGGGAGGAAAGTGCTTAACGACTCACTAGAAAACTGGTCAATGTTTCCCACCCCTCTCTCCTCTCCCAAAACTTCACCCTTTCCACCCTGGGCCTCCAAACACTTCCCGGACAGTCACGGGTAGGTTCAGATGCATTGGCCTGGGGGAGGAAACCCAGTGAGCAAGAAAGCAGATGGATCACAGTGCTGGGAAGAAAGAAGCTCAGAGCACTGGGATCTCCAGCAGATGCACTTCCTGTTCCCCCATCCCACTCCACATCAGCCCAGCATTCCTAGGAAAAACTCAGCCCTGCACCAAGTGGTGCCAGGACCTCTCCCAAAGGACAAGGGCAGGAAAGCAGCTAGGGATCATGACGCTGGAGCATCCTCCACACAGGACATGCAGCACATACATCCCCCCACCTCTGCCAACAGCTCCCTTGAAGGACTGGGACATGAGTTTCTGCAGCAAAAATGGGTTTGCAAGGGCAGAGAGGAGAGGGGCTGTGCTGAGGGTTTGGCAGGTATATACAGAAATGGAGAGAGGAGAGCAGCACAGCAGTGTTTCATGCTCAGGGGGGTGTTCCTGCTCCACACAGATCTGTGGGGCATGGGGGACAGTGTAGGTGACTGGGACATGGTCCCGTATGGAGCTAGAGGTTACCCACCGGCACCGTCACACTACATGGTGCCTCCATCACAGACGGAGACCTCTAGATACTGCTGACAGCAACCCTACCCAAGCCATCACCCAGACACAGCCATGCTGCTCAATCCCCGAGTGGAGCCCATCCTGCACTCTACAAAGCAAATCAGAAAGAAATGGGGCAATTTTTTTACCCCTCCCTTCAGTGCTCCACACCCCCCCTCCCCCATGACTCCCCTCCCTTCCTTCGCTTTCTAACACACCACCACATCCCCGGATAAATCGTGTAAGGGCAATTCAGGGGCAACCCAAAAGCAAAGCAGAATGGCTGCAGAGTGGGCAAACAATGGGAAAAAAAACCCAAACCTCAACAACAAAATAAAATACAAAAATGAGGAGAGAGAGGTTTTAAAAAGGACAGGACTGGGGGAAAAAAGAAAAAAAAACAACNCGCACGGCCATGGCTCTCGCTATCGATTTCACTGCGGACTGCACTGCTCGGGACGCCGAAAGGAAACCGCAAAGCGAAAAGGGAGAGCAGCAAAACCGAAGCGAAACTGCACGCTCAGGCTGAGAGGACAGAGGGAAGAAGCCCAGCCTGGCAGTGGCTCAGCTCCCAGCCCAAAACACCATGGAAAACATTAAAAAATAAATTTATAAAGAAG
>VWZY01005398.1:71074-99989 GCA_013399075.1 Chloroceryle aenea
CACACTTCCCCAAGGCTGTAGCAATGCATGGGGCTGTTGTGGCCCAAGTGCAGGAGCTGGTACTTGGCCTTGTTGAAGCTCATCCCATTAACATTGGCCCATCATCCAATCTATCCAAGTCTCTCAACCCACCAAGAGCCATCACCACTCCCCTCCTTAGCCATTGTCACCAAAGCCACTTGTCTATCTGCTTGGCATGGCCTGGTCACGCCAGCTTTCCCAAAAAAGCCGTAAGGCTCTCTGTTGACATTCTCCATCACCATGGTTCAAGCAAGTAAGGCCTGGAGTCCAGCTGTGAAGTGCTGGAGTTCCACCAAGGTCCTCAGAGCTCTACAGTGGCCCTCAGGCCACCAATGCAGGACACATCCCTTCTGAAAGACCATTCAGAGCAAGACACCAAAGAACCCACAGGATGCTTGGACGTTCAGCCAGTTGCAGCCAGGTACCCAAATGCCTCCTGGGAGCATCACGAAGGCATCCTGACACATCCCTGCCTTAGATGCAGACACATGTTGGGTGCCACTCTCCACTCCATCCCACGGCCACAGCCTCTCTGCCACCTCCAAAAAGTGGCCGAGTGTAATTACGCAGAAAGCTCCTCTGGAGCTATATCAATAAGACAGACGTCTGTTGTATCATTCTCTCTCAGTAAGGCATTTCTTCTCCCCAATTGCTCATATAGAATCATAGCCTAATAGCATGCTATTAACATAATTGCCAACACAACTAGTGTTCCGTGTCTCACAGCCATTTGCTTATTTTGCCATAAAGAGTATCAGAAAACAGCCCGAAAACCCGCAGCCGGGCTGCGCGGCCAAGGGGACCCACCACTCAGCTCCGACGGCGGTTTCGGGACCCGGAGAGGAGAGGAGAGGCACCGGCGGCCGGCCCCAGCTGTGGACCCCAGCACTGGCAGCGCGCTCCGACCGGGCTCCTGAGCAGACGTGTGCGAAGATCTAAACGGATTCTGCCAGGCGAAATGAAATTCCCATTATTTTTAATTAATCCTTAATTAAAATATATTACTCCGCAGATTCTGCAAATCTCTCTTAATATGCAAATGCGGCCCATTCAAGGATATTTACATATCATTAATTAAAACGGCACATTCTTTCAGTCTAACAAGCTGGGAGCCGTAGTTGTTGCCACACTGCAAGAAAGCCCGGCCTGGCACTGCCAAACTCATCCGCGAGAAAGATGTTAAGTGTCACGGCAGAGGTGGGAGAGCATAGGATGGGGCTGGGGAAAGGAAACAGCTCTCAAGGCTGTCACCAATCACTAAATGAAGAGACAAGCTTGGGAGTTCCCGATCAACAACAGAAGAGCACCCCGAAGCCCGGCTGGAGCAGCGGATGGGTCTGCCAGACAGCATGGCATCTTCCAGGGAGGAAGGAGGTGTTTCATCAGAGCCAGTGTCATGGTCCAGACTCTGATCACAGGGTCAGTGTTCACCCATACATGATGTTTGAGGTCAGTTGGTTCTCCATGGCATTCACTTCCAGAGACACTGTGCTGTCCCACCAAGACTTGTCATCAACAAGTACTCCTGCTCTCCCTATCTGCCTCAACCTCAGAGCATGGAGATCCCCCTGCTTCAAATCTATGAGACCTATTGCTGGAAACAGTCAAGTTCCCAGCACCATATTCGCTCCAGGAATCGAGCAAGACAAAACAACCCATCAGAAGGGTCAGACCCTATGAGACAAGCCAGTGCTACAGCTTTGCAACAGGGCAAAAGCGCAGAGGTGACTATGGTTGGGCTTCAGGGCAAAAAGCTTTCACAGTCTCTCTGTTCCCCAGTAATTCCATTCTCTATGGCTCTCCCAAGATGAGACTGTGCCTCCTTCCCCAAGTCATAAGGGACACAGGTGCTTTGGGCAGCATCACAAACATCGACACCAGTGCCCAGCAAGCTCTGCACCTGCAGTTCCCACTCCAACTGCCTGTCCAGCAGAGCTTTGGACCCTAAGACGCATGTGGATCAAACCAAGTGCAAGACAGCCAAGAGGTGAATTGCTGCTCCACAATTCATCCCATAACTGCAGAGAAACGTAGGTTTTAGTACTCTGGAGAGGCTTGTCAGGGAACAGACACCAGGTGCTACTCAGGCTCAAATCCATCACCCCAAGGAGCCACCAGTTTTGCACACACAGTGACAATGGCCCATTACTGCCAACTGACATGTGTCTGAAGTCTCTCATGGGCTGGTGTTAACAGCAACATCAAGCACCCAGAACCCAGCTAGCAGCTCCTTCCTAGAACAGGAAGGCCACCACTAACCAATTACTATCTACACATTCATGGCTCAACTGGTGCCCAAAAGCAAAGGTTGGCCAGGCCTCCCCAGCAACACACCAGTTCAGAGGCTTATCTCACAACCTGGGTACATTGCGCCTACAAACCTGGAAGTTCTCAGCCTGCAGGACTGATTTCCACAAGAATGACAGCCCCACTCTCATTGTCTCAGCACTGTCACTGCCTTCTAGACAGAGCAGACAGCACAAATTCAGCCAGCAGCTCCTCACATGGAACTGACAGATATTTCTCAACAACAATTAATAAGCCTCTGTCCTTCTCCAGTGCTTTTCATCAGAGGATTTCAAAGTGCTTGAATGAACTTGTCTCCACTGCACTTCAGACTGGGAGCAAACGCATATCAACCTCTCTGCCCAGGTGAGGAAACCAAGGCATGGTGCAGGGAGACCTGTCCCCAGCCACCCAAGAAGCTTTACACACAGAGCAGAACAAAAGCCACCCAGCTGGATGAGGAAACGTGCTGAGTATCACTGGGTCTTATTGCTGCTTGCTGATGGGGTTTGCGAGGGGCACTTCTGACTTGTCCCTCCGCTCCTTCCACTGGCAACTGCCACAAGGCTTTGGCAATGAGGGCAGCCTGGCTGGGTGCACCTTCAGCCTGGCCTGCCATAGCTACCCCAAAACCCCCAGAGATGCCCACATCACACTGGTACTTGCTAAGCAGCACCTTCATGCTTTCCCAACAAACAAGGCTGTTGAGGTCACATGAGTCTTCTATTTCCCAGTTCTTCAGAGGAGGAGGGACAGTCACACTATTTGCCAGCCAGCTGAGAGGACACGATATGAATTGCTCAAATAAATATGACTTGGCTGCATTTCGATGCCTCCTGTGGTTGGGAAGAGCAGCAGTATCTCCACATACCAGGTTGATACTCTGTACACAGAGTCCATTTTTGGCTACACTCACCCCTTTTTGCTGCACAGGGAGGTGTTCATTCTTCTAGCGGGCTGAGCCTTTAACCCCAGCTGCGTATCAGAGGGGATGCTTGCTTTTCTTTTCCCTTGCTTTCTTTGGGACAGCGCAGGAAAGACATTTCTGCTTTCTTGCAGACTGCCCCTTCAGCAAGTTTTCACATAACTCCTCTTCAGATCAGCAGTGCCATACTGGCCCAGAGAGCTCAGCAAGGCCCATGCAGAACGTGGCAGCTGGCAAGCCGGCGCTAACAGAAAGATGTGTCCTGCCTCTACAGCATCTTTGGTCCCAAGTCCTTCTCAAGAAGTATGCAGGGTCAGGCAAGGGGGGCATTTGGGCTGGGCTTGAAACACCCATTCAATCTCTGTGCCAACCTACTGAGATGTGGCCGATGCTCCAGGAGCTGCAGAGAAAACCCACCAGGACTGCATTCCTCACCTGAAGCAGGCAGTTTTAGAGACCCTTCCACTGACCCTTAGGCACTGCACCAAGGCCTCGGGAGCCACCCAGGCCAGTGGCTTTCACCGGCTTTCCAGAAAAGTCTCAAAGCTCCCCAGAATCGCCCCCAGTCCAGAGCACCAGGACACTGTGTGGACAACACACCATGAGGCGCCAAACAGTTGATGAATTACACCAATTAATACTCCCCCGGCATCTCTTGCAACGGAGAGGTGTTTGAACCTTGGTGGTCTTGGCCCAGGGCCAGCCGAGGTGATTAAATCACGCCTCCCTCCGTTCTCCCTTTGCAGTTCCAATTGCACGTGAAATTGGTCCTCACCTCCCTGCGCACCCAGCTGTGTCCCAGCTGCCCGCACAGGGTTAAAAGCCATCATCATAAACTACAGCTCCAGTCCACAGGTCCACAGCCTGAGCAGGTCCACTTGAACAGCCCCCATGTCCTGCATTCGCTCCTCCAGCAAGGAGGAGAGAAAAGTCACATCTGGCTTCTCCCTGCTCCACGTCTTCTTCCTTTCACCCAGAATTTGCTGGTACGGGTGTTGGAACAGGTCTGAGGTCCCTGCTTGGCTTTTCAGGCTGGAGGACCAAGTTTTCCAGGCAGGCAGAGATACCGCTCTGTCCCATGCAGGAGGACAGGTGCCTGTCCCCACTTCTCACCATGCGTCTCCTTCCTTGTAACCAAGGCAAAAGAAAAACCAATGCCACAGACCATTACACCTTCATGGCCAGTGAGAGCTGCAGGACAGAAGGTTACCAAGGGACCCCAGGGCCACTTTGTCAACCAGGCTGATGCTCTACAAGCTAAATCCTCCCAGCAGCACCCACCAGTGGCCCCAAGGTACCAAACCTTGGGTGCAAAACAGACACAGCTTCCCAATGTCATAGAAAAGCTGAACCCCAACCCCCTTAGCTCCTGCTCTGCTCTTGTCCCCAGCAGATACTGGGCAGCTCTTGGGGGCCTGGCACAGCCTCCAGTCACCCCAAACCGGGGGCACTTCAGGAACACTCACCAGTGAAGGGGGCTGTCATGTCCCTCCCCCAGCTGACGCATGCTCTGCCATGGCACTAATCCCACATTAATATGCTCACCACAGCCAAAGCAGCCAATGTAATGAAAAAGCCCATCCATGAGGATAACTATATTACAAAGCTATTTTAAATCAATGAGAGCCAAGACAGATGGGGCAGGGGAGGTGCTGGGGTCAGGCTGCCATCACTCTGGGTGTTCTGCCATGGTCTAGACACCTCCAAGGGCTGGACTTCCTGGATCCAGAGAAGAGGGGACCCCCAAGCCTCCTGTGCCAGAGGCTGCAGAAACTAAGGGTGAGAAATGCTGAAGAAAAGCAAAACATGGCCCAGAGGAGCACGACCTTACAGTCAGCAGGAGACCATGTGGTTTCTGGTGGCCCAACTCTCAGAATGGGTAGCAGCTCATTCCCAATTCACCAGCTCCCAGAGATGGGGGACAGCAGCTTGAATTTAAAACCACTTGCAAAATTCATCCCAACTTGACAGCATAACCTAGGAGGTGGACTAGCTCAGAAACAGCCACTTCAGTTTTAAACCGGCACTTTCACGCCCACCATTGTCTCCCACGTGGCCGCACAGCATGGACAAAACTAAGCAGGGGCAGACGATGTCAAGATGTGCTCTTCAGCAGAGGCAAAAAGAGGACATCCCTCCTCCCATCCCAACAGAAGAGGAGCCAGGGACACAGACAAAGTCACCACCTCCAGTGTGACAACACATCCAGCCTCAGAGAAACCACAGCTGCAAAGGAAACAGCTCAAAAGGAAAAAGAGCTAGAAAAAGGGGAAACCCTGGAACCAAAGGAACCCCTACAACACACTTACTCCCCCTCTCCTCCTCCTTTTGTGCCTTGTTCTCTCTCTCCTTTTCCCGGCCGGGTTTAATTTGACACCTTGAGCTTTGGTAACGAGGTGGGGAGAGAAGAGCCACAGCGGAATTCATTAGGCTGAGCACTGCAGGGCCTGCTCTCGGCGCGCTAATGACATCGGAGGATAGGGAAACGAGACAGCCGCCACGCCGGATGAAATAAACATGAGCACTGTCAGCCCTGACAGCAAAAGGGACAAAATAAGGCAGGTAGAGACCTTTCCCCAGCCACGCAATGCAAAGCGACAGCTTCCAAAGCCCCCTGCCCGTGGATCCCCTCTGTCTGGGAAGGGGGATGGTGGCCGAGAAGGGGATGGAAAAGAAAAGTGGTGATTATATCACCCTTGCCATGACTAAACTACCCCTCCTGCGATTAAATCTCCCTTCCCTGGGCACTCACACTCCTTCTGTCCCCTTCCATAGAAGGAGGAATGCGTGTGCTGCCTCCTTCCAGCCAGCCAGCATGACCCTGAACTCTGTGCAGCTGCTCCCAAGGCAGGGGTTTGGAGCGATGTTGTCTTTGCCTGGAGTACACCTCTCCCTCCCCGACATGGCAGAGGGAAGGGGGGAACAGGGCGAGACAAGTATTGCAGAATTCCCCTACGCTCATCACCCTGGTGGACAAGCCGGAGAGGACCGAGCTCTGGTGTGCAAGGAGGCTGATGTGCAGGCACAGACAGTGCTCTTGGCATGCCACAGTGCTACAAGAACTCGGCACAACTTCTGCCAACACTCACTGTAGTTTCTGGAATATTCAGGCTGCCAGCGACACCTGACTTAGCTCACTTGCAAACCTTCATCCCGAGTCCATGAGTTCCCAGGTATGTTAGTCCTTCTGAGAGCGCAGTGTTTAAAGGGCAATATGCAAGTTGCAAAGGGCAGGAAAACTTCAGGCTCCAGGAGAAAACCATTTATCTACATCAGCTCACCAGTTTTAATGATGGACTATAGGGACTTCCCTTACAGGATCTGGACCTGCAGGATCACCAGGTGATGCTACACCTAAAACATGAGAGGATGGTTGCAGGATCCACCAGCAAGCAGCTAGAGCCTGACTGTCCAGCTCAGCCCCTAGCATGGCACAGCCTCTCCTCCATCTCCAAACACCACTTCCAGCACCATCCCTGCTCAGCTCCTAGTCCCCTCTCCTGAAGGTACTCTTGAGGAGGATGAGGCTCTTCGTTATCACAAGACTGCTCCAAGCTGCACAAGTGACAGGAGGGTTGGAGCAGCCGTGAATCAAGAAGAGCTGTGCAGGCTTTGAGAAACCAGACCTCAGGAAAAACAGGGCCACTGAACTGACCTGCCCAACGTCAGACTGAGCTCAGGGCCCAGCATGGTTCCCCTTCACGCTTCTCTCCACCCACGGCTTCTCCAATTCATCAAGCAGTGCAACAGCCAGGTCAAACTTTCCTTCAATAGCCCTGATACTTTGCAGGGTGAAATACTTCCCAATCCAAAAGGGACTGGCATCATAAGCAGACACTTTCGTTTCCTGCAAAACACCAACCTGCCCCATCCCTCCACTAAGGGAAGAGATCTTTGCACATGCACTAACATGCAGCACAAGAGTTCATCTGCTTGATGCCAGGCAGATCACTTGGGCTGACAGATGCTCTCTTCCCATCAGGAATCTGAATCTTCTGCTTTGGTTTGGAGGCAAGTTTTTCTGGCTGGGCAAAGTTTCCAGAAGGCTCTTTCACAGCATCTTCACTCCAGTGCTTTTAGTGCTCCCAGTTGTTGGCTGTGCTCCCAGGACACAATGGCATGAAGGAGGGCAGGGCACACAAGGGAAAAAGGCAACTTCTAGAGCACAAGAACCCCCCGAGCGCCACTCCTGTATCAGACACTGGCCTGTACCTGATCTGAACAGGTCACACATACACACTTGCCTCGGTTTCCCCACCAACTGAAGTAGCTGAATCCTCATCTGGCCCTGTTGTCCTCCTGTTCTGAGCAAAGGACAGCACTCACTGCCAGACACACTGCTAGATTTGCTCCATCTTCACCACCCTGATTTTCATCCCAGCAAAGAACCCCACACGTTGATGGAAATATGGGACCCATCATATGGTTTAAATGACCCGGGGCTTTTTCACAAAGTCCACTCAAAAGGCCAGGAACTCTTCCAGGCTCAGTCGTTCGCCCTCCGCCCCATCCTCTGCTTTTATTCCCTCCCCCTGCTTCCCCAAGCATCCCTTGAAAGCGAATGGCAATTGAGTTTGTAAGTCCCTATTCATCAAGGAAATTAATTCCTTATGCATAATTCATTTCTTTTGTCGACTTCCCTTCCCCNGCTCCCAAATTCATGAGTAGAAGTAGCAATGGGAGAATGGGAACACAACAGGCTAAGGGGGGTGAGGGGGAAGAAACAGCCTGGCTATAAACCGCCCAGCTTATGCCCTGCAGTAGCCCATCATTCCAACCCCCAGCTTGCGAGGTGTCCCACGAGGTGTCCGAGGAGGAGGGAGGCCACCACAAAGTCTGAGCTATCAATAAGCAGTGAATCTGCTGGTGGGACAGAGATGTGCAGACTGAACATTCATGCTCTATGTTGTTGCCTGTACTTGGAGATAGTTGAGCTGAGGATGGTCTCACTATAGTTGATTGGCATCTTAAGTGACAACTGAGAGCCCAAAGAGTGGTCCAGGGCTGGCATGGAGCAGGGGCACCAAGCTATCCAGAAGACCAAGGATGAAGGGTGCTCTGAAGGCACAAAACTGCAGTGCTGTGGTCCCTGAAAGTGGGTGTCAGTCTCTGATCAGGCTTTCTGTCCTCATAGCAGGTGACGCTGGCCTTGCACCACACTGGATGAACATGTCCTTTAACAGCTATCCTCTCTGGGTCCAGAGCAAGCTGTCCAGTCTTCACCATACATCTTGCCCATAAGGAGGCATCCACCCATCTGGGCTATTTATGGAGTAGAGTCTGGAGCCATGTCAGAGCCCTGCAGACGCTTTGCAGAAAGGTTTACCTTGCTGCAAGCACAAGTCTGGAAGAGGCCTGGAGGCAACACTCACATCTTGTCAGCTCTTGGAAGGACAACCCAGGAAGATAAGCCCAGTTGCAAGAGGAAGAGTTGGTAGGAGATAAGCTGCCTGCACTCAGATAGGACTCTGAACTCCCAGTTCCCCTCAGTGTCAGGATGGGCTCATGCCACCAGCAGCACCCACTCTTCTATTTCCCTCTAGCTCTTGTGGAGTGGCAGGAAGGGAGCCACTCCCTCCCAGCTCATTCCCAAGCTGATAAGATCCCAGCTCACCCTGGCATTGGCACAGCCCAGCTCAGACATGACGACACCATGCAATGACATAGCACCAGCAGAATGCAACCAGTCCCAGAGGGACTAGGTACACCAGCAGCTTGTGTTACCGGGCTCAGTTTACCACTGACCTATCGACATTTACACTCGCACGCAGCCAGTAAACCGCCTTCAAATACCTGACCAAAAAAGACTGTGGCACTTGGCCCATGCTGCTAATCCCCAGGCTTGAGGAGAAGTTCACACGCAGCGCTCACACCCACGCACCGTCACCTCCCACCCTGCAAGCTGGGAAACCCCATATAAATAAAGCTTAATTGCTGCCGCTCCAACACAGCACACGCTGGCAGAACGTGCGGTAGCCAAACCAACAGCAAAGCCCTGGGATTTCCTGACTCCTCCGCAGACCAGACCCACCAGCTGATGTTCAACCAAAGTCAAGGGACCATCGCCTTACCTGCAAACCTGGCACCCTTCATGACTGAATTTCTCCCTCTGCTCGGGAGTGGGAGGTGTTTGTATAGTGAGGTTGAATTCGTTTACTGCTCCTGCACTCAAGACTCTTGGTGGTGCGCAAGAAAAGAAGCAAATTAAGTGATGTGCTGAGATGCCACTGCCATCTCCGACTCTCCACACAGGGGACACAGCCCTGGCTGCATCCTGCTCCAGCCCACAGTGCAAAAGGCAGCAGTTCGTGCTGTTCCCTGTACTAAATTTGGACAGTAAGTAACGCCACCTTGTCACAGGGGTACAGAGAGCGTTTGCAACGCCCCATTTAACTCCACTGTACTCCTAGCCACAGGCTTCATCAGCATATTTCAGCGGCGCCTTGATGGATGAAGATAGATGGGAGAACATCATCCTTGGTGAAATCACTGTTTTATCAAGGTTAAACCATCCTCACGCTGTACCATCTCCCTTTGTTGCTCCGTTTCCAATCACAAAATTGGTGGCAGATGTAAGGTGCGTTTGCACAGACCCTGTTCCTCAAGCTCAGCTCTCCCTTCTGCAGGGTGGAGAGGGAGCGGAAGCATGGAGAGAACTCTCTCATCTCCATGATTAGACCAATCCAGCTCTGTAGGCTCTAGGCGCCCAATGAAACCCCAAGTCCACATGGATTTCATGAAGTTGCCTCTGCAGCAGAGCCAGTGAAAAGCACAGCTATGAATAGCAATGAATGTATCAGGGCTCTCCAACAGCTCCAGCTAAAGCCAAAGGACCACCAGCCCGCCTTCTTTCATTTGGCACACCACACCTGCTGGTACATTTCTGTGGGCTGAGAGCTAAAACCACGGCAAGCAGAGGACAAGGAAGGAAAGCAGGAGGCAGGTAGACTTTTGGTAGAGCCAGATGGCCTCGTGGTGAAGGCACAATGGGGAATGGATTGCAGAAGGGCAGCAGCACAATGAATGACATTTCTCCGTGGTGAGTCTGGCTGGATGCGGGTGAGAAAGCATGGACAATTTGAGGAAAAGGGCACTGGAACTGTGGAGGGAGAGGAGAGCCTTTCATCTCCAGGTCAGAAGTTCAACCCCAGGCCAGGTCAGCAGCGACAGAAAGCTGTTGCTTTCTGACACCTCTCCAGCAGCCAGCTGGGCAGGTGGATGGATGTCCCTGTGGCTCCCAGCCCCAGTACTTCCCATGTCCCCACCTGGAAGGCTGGGCACATCTCCTTCCAGCTCTTCCCAAGAGAGGCCATCCCCTCCAGACTTAGGAGACATGGCCCACACCAGCTGTGCTGGGCCACCGGGCAGAGCAAAGTCCTCCTGAAAACCTCAAGCACACTTAGGAGCAATACTAAACCCCTTCCACAGAGCCTCTCTGCCAAGGAAGGCTTGTCCCCCCACTCTGTTTTAATAAAAAAAGGAGAAAAATGTGGACTTGAGCACCATCTCTGATGAACCATCTTGAATCACCCCATTTTTCCAAGATCAGACATATACATTTGCTACACAGAAGACGTGCGCAGGGTCTTGGGACAAAATCATCAGACAAGGAACTGTTGCGACTGGGAGTGCCCATCCTGGTGGAAACCCTTGATCACAGGCTACCAAGTCACTTTAACCTGGATTTCATAGTCTTTTTGGTGCTGAGTCACCCCATACCTGGAGGCAAGGCCTCTGTTACCCCCACAGCCTTGAGCCAGACACTCACTGAAGGAACATGATCCCAGTTGGCCTGGGAATACATAAGGACAGGCGACCAAGGTGGGCAGCATGCAGCTTTCAAACAGTCCACAGGACCCTCCTCTGTACCTCTGGGCTCCTAAATACCTTTAAAAAAAATCTCTACCCCCTTTATAGCACTGTTTGCCTCCACAGGGCGCTATTAAGTTACAAGAATATCTCCGGGCCTGGTGCCAGCTGCCGTGTTGTGTGGTCCCCATTAAACACAGATGGGTCAGACTGCCTCCTGCAGGGAGACCTGCTCCAGCCGTGGCTTTGCAGCCCCATCCTGAAAAAGTCAGTCTTGACAACTAGGCTTTCTATCTAGCCCATCACTCGCTGCTTACATGCTGCATAGGCTCCCTCAGCACATTTCAACCAAAGCTCAGTGGTGCTTTGAACCAAAAAAACCCCAAAGGGTAAGATGGCTTGCAAGATCATTGGCTTTACAGTTGGGGAAACAGAGGCACAGGCAAGTCTGGGGAGCCAGCTCAGGCTCATGAAACACAGCACTGACCAGCCCAATTGCTGTGCAGCTGCCCCCTTTCCCTCTCCCATCCACCTCAGCTCCTCCCACACCTCCCCTGGACCAGCTCCAGACACAGCCAGCCCAGAGCATCAGGTCTGTGGGGGATGCCAGCCTTCCCCTCCCCTCCTCCTCCAGTGGGATCTTTCCTTTGCTCTTTCACTAGCAGGGAAAAATATCCCTGATATGCAGCTGAGCAGCCAACTGACCCTGGCAGGCAGTGACCTGAGAGAAGGTCACTTAGCGCAGCAGGACTCACTATCTGCTGCCTCCAAAGTCACCCTGGCTGCTGGGGAAAGCTGACACCCTTGGGGGGGCCATGGGTAGGTGCACACACACAGGCACCCACAAACCTCCAGGGAGAGGCAGCTGGTTTCATATCCTAGCCCCTTCCTCACATCATCAGCGCCCAGGTGCTGGCAGGAGCAGGGGAAGCCTTGTCCTGGCTCCCCCCACCCCCTGCCCACTCCTGCCATCAAGACCCTTCCCAGTGCCAGCAGCTCTCAAGCTCACAGATACCAGCACAAGCAGCCTGGTGGAGAAGAGCTTGGGATGAGATGCTCACAGGGAAGTTTCCTCTGAGCTCAGCGTGCAGCAGTTGGCTCTCACTCCAAAGTGCCGCTGTTTATAGCCCTTATAAAAACATTTATATAGAAACTGCCTGTTCCTATGCATATAAGGCCAATGCCTTCAGACTTGGGCAGGGCCCAGCACCATATTCAGGCGCAAGGAATAACCCAGCTTCCCAGTGAGTCGAGCACATCCAAAGCTGGACAGAAACCAGCCAGCATCTCAGAAAACCTCTCCAAGAACTATATATGGATTCTGGAGCCCAGTCCCAGTTCCCACCCGGGAAGAAGAGGCCAGGAGGGCTGTGCTGACCAGCACTCTAGACTCATGGCTAGAGACACATTACCAGAAAACTAAAGAAGGGCTTTACATGAATGAAAAGAAAAGGGTAGACATCTCCTTCCCCCATCCCCAGCACAGTGAGGTAAATGAGAGCATGGATTAAAAAGATGCAGCTTACACTAGATCCTCAAACGAAACAAAAGCAAGACTTTCTGCAGTATAAATATGTCATTAAAAAGCACAGCTCTCGGAAACAGCACTGCAGCACCAGACATTCGCAACAGCCCAGAGCTGTCCAGGTTGGAAAATGTTCAGCACCTGAATCTTTAGTTTTGTCAGGATTCCAGTCCATCCCAGGTAGAGAAGACCAGTTCCCTTTTACCCGTTTCACACTGGTTGCCCCTGAATCTCCTTGGGTTTCCCACCTTGGGGAACAGGAATATCATCTCTCAGTTGCTACTATATATACTGCCACCAAGGAGATGCCTTCTTCCTCAGCTTCCCCAGGACCTGAACAAAGCACTCACTCCCACAGCCATCCTGGCCCAGTACAGAGCCATCCCCATGGCAAACTTGCACCCTCCTCCCAGTAGCAACCAGTTTGTTCCAGGCCTGTGCAGCTTTCATTAAGAGCTCACAGATCATACTTGCCCAAAACTTCTCCACCAGCCCTGACCCAAGCTGTTCTCCACCACAGAGATGGCAGCAACTCAAACACAGGGCAGCTGGGCATCTGTCAAAAGCAAGGACGCTCTGCAAAGCTTTGCTGTCTCGCAAGCACAGCCACTTCCAAGACTCAGGGACATGTAGACTTTGGTTCCTGGAGACAATTAAGAGAAATAAATCTGGTTGCTTTAGCCCCAGCACTGGAGGGGGAACTATTTTCCTTAGTGCTAATGGAGGTGCTTTTCCTCACATACATATCAGCTGCGAAGACGTCCAGGCAGAACATTAAATTAGCCAGCATCTATTAATTACAGAGCTTCTATAGCTTTTCCCATCTTTCAAGTGCTTTACAAACAGTATTAATTCCTACTCATGTTATCTTCTTTCCAAAAAACCTCCCTGAGGAGCTGGCAAAGCCCTGTAGCCCAGAGCAGTCTTGGAGTGAGCAGTCCCCACCCAGCCTCATGGTCCCCGGCGCCTTTGCTCAAGACCATTGTTTGGAGCTGGAACGGCAGTCCAGCTAATTTACGAGTCATCAAAAGGGCCAGGACTCCCCAGCATCCCTGGCCAGTCTCCCACGAGCTGAGACCTACTGCTGTCCTCCCATCCCCAAGGGCTGCTGGCACTCCAACTTCAGCATCTCTGCCTTGACTCTTTCCAGGGCTGAAAAAATTCTCCCACCATTAAAATTAACGAGGTGGGTTTGCAGAGACAAGCTTGCTACAGAGCCCCTCCTGTTCCTGGAGTTTGGGGTTGGTTTTAAATCGAGTTGCAGTCCTGTAAGTGCAAAGTTATACCAAGCGTCATTTACTTTACTGCTGAGCAAGGAGGAGCAGGGAGGGAAGCGGGTGCTCCCCTCCCAGCACGCTGTAAAGTGCCCAGCACGCAGACACTGCCTGCAGATCTCCTCTGCTCCAGTCCGGCAGCGCTCCCCGTGCCAAGAGCTACAGCCTGGAAAATGGCACTTGTGCTAAAGTGCCCGCATTAATCAAATCTTCATTCACACCAGCAGAGAGAGAGAAAGGCAGAGAAATATCCCACCAGCTTCCCAAGCCCAGCCTTCATTCAGTCCACCCGTGCTGGGAAGAAGCACGCTCGAGTACTTTGCCAGCCGGCAGCTTCTGCGCGATGTGATGGAGGCCACGATGACAGAAAAGGGCAGTGAAAGTCTCTGTGTCACAGCTTCCACAGACCAAAGTGTTTCCAGGAAGAAAGGAGAAATTACAACTTTCCAACTGAGATTTAGCAGTATGAGCAAAAAGCAGCTATGGCAGAAAAGGGCCAAGGGATTGCCAGCAAAATCACCAAGCTGTGCTTTGACCTGAGACACCAACTTCAAGTTTAACTGGATCCCATCCCTGGGACCACCGATCCATCATCCAAAGCACCCTATGGAGACAAGCTTAGCAACAGCAATTAGGATTATGATGTTTTGGACCCCCAGCAGCAAGGAACCCAAAAGAGCAATCAGTAGACTTATGGCTACTCCTAACACCATCCAAATATAGGGTAACCTCAGCCTTAGGCACAATCTGCAGGAGCAGAGGGACGCTAACCACATTGACACCAACCTTGTACTGGGAGACCCAACACCAGAGACTGGCCTCCCACACCCCTAATCAGCAGCATGAAGCATGGGCTGACACATACAAACTGACTCCTTCTCCGACACTGGAACAAGAGCATCCTTGGGGAGTATTCTTCTAATACGTCCATGGTCACCCATCACAAAGGTGAGTCTACCACCTCTCCAGACGCATTTACAGCGTGCACACAACCTGAAGAAGAGGTTGCCTCAACGCTGCATTTGTTACTGCTTCTCATCTGCCTTTTGGTATTACATTTACTCCTTCAGCCTGCAAAGCAAAGCTACATTTGCTGTCCTCTTCGGACTAAGGAGAGCAAGAACCACCTTGATTTTAGTCTGCCCAAAAGCCTGGCTCCCATACACACCAATCCCAAGGTTGCAAGGGCAGGAAAATCTCTTCAAACTACACTGAGCTGGGTGCAGCAGCATCATGACCTTCACTGCTTTTCCGCTCATTGGAGAGGAAACAAACACAACACGTTCCAGTTTCTTACACTGTTCTGCCTTTTTCTGTTCCCTATAGACCCTTTGGACAACCAGACAAATCTAATACTCAAAGGGAAAGCAGACAGGGAGCAGCCCCACCAAGATCTTGAGGAATCTGCCAGGCAGACCTTAGATCAGACCTATCCTATGTGAAGGTACAGCAGGAACCAGTGCCCTGGCCATCAGAAATGAACTGTGAACCTTAGCAAAACCCTGCTACACTTCATATGCCAGACAGCCATGGCTTCAGCATCCCTGCAAAAGAAATGGCAAGATGCCCTACGAGTATGCTGGGACCTCATCCTCCCAACATCAACAGCTGGTTTTAATCTTTCTCACCTCCACCCCATTATGGGGTCTAGGGCAGCACCACAAGGCAGGGCAAGGTCTTCTCCAGGCTTCAGTTACAAAGCAACCTGGTGTCCAACCGCAGCCACAGCGGCAGGTGGTGCTCAACAGCCCATCTCCTCTGAAGCCATTGCCTCCGAGCTCTGTGGCAAGCCAGCCAAGGCAGCCACAGGCTTCCCCTAGTGAGGTGCACCATGACACCTTCACTCAGCACTCTGAGGTGAGGAGACTCTATTCAAAGCCACCTTCCAACCAGCTTTAATAAGTTAATGCAGAAATCTTCCCAAAGAGCCCCGCTATAGGAGACACTGGTATCCACTGTATCAAGATCTGTTATGTTGTAATATAATAGATGTAAATTAAAACAGAAAATCTATCATGCCTCTAATGTAGCCTGATAGCTGAGCGTGTGGATCCGTACAAGCAGAAGCACAGAGAGGAAGGGTGATATATGGCGAAGCTGGATGGAGGGTGAAAAGCGTGGCGAGACGAGCCGGAGAATGGCGCAGCCCGCTCTACGCTCCTCAGACCCAAGGGCAAGAGAGGAATAAATGTTGATTAGTGTTGATTTTGTCCGACGAACGCTTGTCGAGTGACAGTTGGACTAAGCTGCTCTGAAAGAGAAGCATTAATCTTGGTCTGGTTTAAGTAGAGTATATTAATTTGTGTCATTTTTACTAAGTCATACTGAGAAAGGCTTCTTACTGCTTTGCATCTGACTGCTTTGGTGGTTTAGCCTACTTTTTTTTTTTCTTTCCCTTTTTCCCTCCTTCCCCCTTTTAAACAGATACGGCGGCAGCAGCAACATATTCAAATAGCTCAGCGGGAGAGCGGGGGACCAAACGCTTCGCTCCTGGATTAAGAAAATAAACTCCCAGGGTGTTGGCATAGCAACAGCATTTCAGATGAACTGCTATATATTCCGTGATTAATAAATTAACATTTTTTTCATATGGTTGTTCCTCCTTTTCTTTCCCTCCTTCCGATGGCAGGANGACATAGGCAGGTGCAGGAGTAGGGTGCAGGCAGCCCCACTGTAGGCTGGAGGTGCTGCTGGTGCTGGGACTAGGATGGTTTCAACTCCCCTTTCAAGGCTGAAGGTGTGCGCTCACTCTCACCGTAGAGGAACGAAGCACCCAACAGCAGCAGGCAGCAGCACAGGCAGGCATTTGCCTGCACTGCCCATCCTGGCTTAGTTACACTCCATCCCTGCTCTTGGTGGGACAGACAGCTTCACAACCAGGTCTATGCCCCTTGCTGGTGGATCAGCCCTTTTCAAACTGCTTTTTCCTCTCCACGGCCTGCATTCTTTTTGCCTTTTACTTAGTTTTATGGGAAAAGGACTAGAGGGAGAAGCTAGAGAAAATACTGTGAATTAAGAGCAAAAGACTGCGAAGTTCCCCAGAGCAAACTGCATGCGCAGAGTTAATTTTCCATGGCCAGAGCAGGTAACAAGAGCTCCTGCACGTTTCACAAGCCCTTCTGAACATAACCGGGTGATCCCATTCTCGTATGAACAAGAAACCAGAGCCTCCCAGAGGAGCACTGGTGAGTGACTGACCCAAATTCAAACACTTTCTTCCTCCCGCCCGTGCTGGCAAAGTGACCGGTACTGAACCGTATTTCCCTTCAGGCCCAGCTGTGCTGCACCACTAAGAGCCTGAACACAAGAGGGAGAAAACAAGCGATTCAGGATTCATTACAGCCCCCGCAAAATGAAAAGGTCCAGGGGTATGCTGAACAGAGAAAGCTTTGCCACGATGGCAAAGGCGAGTGAGGCAAGCTGTGCCCTGTTTTCAAACACTCAAACCAGGCAATCTGCTTGCTGTGGGATCACCACACCAAGGTGGTTCAGTTTTGCTGTATATGCTGGTTCCACTGAATTCAAGAGGTTTGGAGGATTTTAAAAGAAAAAAAAAAAAAATCATTCTGTAACACCTCTTGCATCTGCAAACACGCCCTGAACATCCCCTTCTACTCGCAGACCTTCCTACTTGCAGTCTCTCTGGCCCCGTAGCAATCCTCCCCCAGCTCCACCACCCAAAGCTGCTTTGCTTCAGGCACCACCAAAACTGAAACTTACCCTCTTCTTACCAAAGTCTGCATTTGTCTAAGTTTCCTTAAATCAGTAAATCATTCTGATGAGGCTTGAGTTACATCCACCATGAGCTGCATGTGCACATAGGCACACACTCGACACACCTCTCTTTGAGAATTAAGATGCTGAAGAAGAATCAACATCTTTTAAAGCATTTTAGCTGTTTGAAACCCCAAGTCTGTTTTTCAAACCTGGTTAAGAATGAAGCTCCTCAGCTTCTCCCAAGCACAAAACTTGGGCAATCCAAGAACACTACCAAAGAGGTTTAAATACAAGCCAAACACAGCAGTTCTGTGCTCAATGCCCCACACGCAGCTCCAGGCATACAGCAGAAAAACAAGTTAAGTCCCAGCTGGTACAAATGCATAAAGATTCTCCATCACTAGCAGAAATACCCTGGTTTAAGCCCACTGCCAATTCCTCCTCCTATCTTCTAATGTCTCAACAAACCCCCCATCTCCCTCTCAGCATCACCCCTTGAACTGTGCAAAGCCCCAGCACCAGCCACACCATTGTGCCAGGTCCCTTTACGTGCTCCGTACCACAGTAGCGCCTCCATCCATGCCTCAAGGGTACCCTCTCACACCCCACACCACCCTCCCCAAGACCTAAAGAAAGTGGAAACCTTTAAGATTGGGAGCCATCGGGGAGAGGGAAGCAGAGCACAGCCCCGCGGCACTTTCCTCTGCTCATTATTGCTGCTGCTGGGGACGGCGGGTGAGCAGCACCGCGCCGTGTCCTCCCCTTAACGTTATCTCACACTCTGGAGCACAAAGGACTACTTAGAAAACCCTCGCTGGAGTAATGCTGTTTCTCAATGACTCTTCTTATGGATCCTGGAGGATAAGCCGTATCAAAGCATTTCCACAGCTGCATACAGAGAGCTGCGGGTAACATAAGGCTTTTATTTAAGCAACTGCCAGCCTCTAGCCCAGCGCTGGTGGCTTTTAGGGGGAAGACAGAAGCAAGTAAGCACCCACAGCGATATGGGATGCTTAGCACCAAACTTCAGAGGTGTCTTTGGATATTGGTACATGCTTAGTCCAGTCTTGTTTCAAAACACATCCTGACTTGCAAAATATTTATTAAACATATCAACAATCAGTCTACAAGTAAGGACTGAGCCCCAAATCCAAAATATGCAAAGCCTGGGATTTAGCTACACACCTGAAGGTGGGAACGTTCCTTATCCCTCTCAAACACCATCCATGAGAGCCCACGTGGCGTCACTGCAGTATCAACACTACCCAGCCCTTCATTAATGCCTCCATCTAACCCAAGAGACTTTAGAATAAATCAATCTGTCAGAACACAGAGTCCAAGTGTCAGCCCCTTCATCCACGAGGAAAGGGCGAGACCCCAGCAGGCAAAGTGTGCACACGTATCACAGTTCATTTTCCCAGGGCTGAACTGAAGGAGCTGGGGTCAGCATGGGAAGAGGTGCAGCCCCTGATTTCCAAGGTCTATGGCTCAGGAGAGACAGACAACTGGGCACTGCCTGGCCATAAAGGACCAGTGCCACGACTTAGATGCTTTCCAGCAGCCTAAAATGGTACAGAAAAGATACTGTTGGCCCCACCTTGTTATATGAATACTGCCCGCACGCAAAGACCATGTCCTTCCAGCAAAGAGCCTTGCCCACTTCAGGCACTATGTCACACTGGTCTTTTAAATGATCTGGTCTGCTGGACCAGATGGTTCTCAGTATCATCATCAGCGACTGCATCAAGTATGAGATCCCCTCTTAAAAGTGTAAGTGGTCAATCAGCCAAGAATGG
Organism: Chloroceryle aenea; assembly: GCA_013399075.1. Taxonomy (NCBI): domain Eukaryota; kingdom Metazoa; phylum Chordata; class Aves; order Coraciiformes; family Cerylidae; genus Chloroceryle; species Chloroceryle aenea. The sequence goes on from VWZY01005398.1 coordinate 90,428, forward strand.
GATGGGGAAACCCAGCAAAAACCACAAACCAACAGCCTCCTGCAATCTGTCCACGATGTGCACCGGGATTTTGCTTCTCCCTATTTCCCCAGTTTTAAATGAACCCAGCAAAGAACTGAGAGATCGAAACAGAAGAGGACATATGTAAAATAGTACCAACTGTACAGCGTGCTGCAAAATATCTCCAGCCCCTTCCAGCTTTTGCCCCCTGCAGTATAATCCCCAGCTATGCTATTTAGACCCTGGTTTTGGCCTCACTGTTCAATTTATTCCTTGTCCATCCTTAATTTCACCACCCAGTTCCTAGTCTGGGGACAGACAGCTCTGTGACCACCACACCCCTCATCAGTCATTTATATTCTTATGTTTCTCTTGATCCAGGTGTTTCTTCCCATGTGCTACCACCAAACATCCCCTTGGAGAGTGGCTGCTGGTGGGTCTCCTGGTCTGCCACAGAAGTTAATGAGGGTCCACTGCAAGGGGAGATTTCTCTCCCTAACTCCCCAGCTCTGTTCCCATACATCTGGAGTTCCTGAAACTCCCTTTGTGTCACCAGTATCATTGAATTAGTAAGATGTCTGGAGACATATGCCATACCCAGTTAGGAAAAGGAACTAAGATCTCTCCTGCTCTATCAAGTGTGGCCTCTGCAGCCCAGAAAGCCCACTGCTACCCTTTTTGCCAAACCACATTGCAAATAACACATCTAATTTACTCTCCGCTGTGCTCCTTAGGTCTTTTGCAACATTACTGATTTCCAAGAGCTTTCCTCCCACTGAATCTTTCCGGTTTGGATCACGAGGGTAGTATTTTGCAATTCCTTCCTTGCACATTCATGAAGCGTTGCCGTTTGCCACTAAAAAGCCGCTTGCTGGGCTCTACCCCAAAGGCAGCCGAGTTTCAATGGTCGGGAAGCTAATAACACACATTACCATACCGGTAGGAACAGAGAGACGTGCGCTGATGTTTGTATCTTCCCCAGTACAACCAACGCGGGCAGATTTTTTTGGAGAAGAGTTGGGAGGCGGAGGGAAGTGCGCGAGACGATCCCGCCACGGGCACGAGCGGCAGCGCGCCGCCAGCACCCCGGCCCCCGATCGATAGGCCATCTGTAATAGAAGATCAATCGCTTCTATTTTGCGAGGTGTTAAGTGTGACGGGGATTGAATTAAAGCCAAGACCGTAAGAGCAGCTATAAGTTATGCCTTTTTCCTTCCCCCCTTTTTCTTCCTTTTATGAAATAAACCCATAAAATGATACTTTCCCCCCGCCCCTTTCCTCTTCCCTGCCCCCTCCCTTTCCCCTTTAAGATTTTCAATTAGGTGAGTAGAAGGACGAATGGTGCAAATACATTTTGCTCAAATTCTAAGTGCTTTTGAAACCCCCTGTCAAAGCATTTAGTAACGCAAGATTTAAGATGCCCAATTAATTTTTCCCCAACAAGGAGCCAAAAGTAGATGCGGGAGAAGGTTAAAAGCTAAGTGTTTAATTAATATTAAATTTATATGATTCTTTATCACTGAAAGCATTGTAAAATTGAAAAAGCAGTTAATTTTATGGTCACTGTGTATTCCTCTGCTTTGATCTTTGATCCGTGGAATGAAATCGTGGAGTGTAAAGATTCTCCTGCTTTATTATACCTGTCTGATAGCAGGGATGCTGGGAGAGGTGAGCTCATCTGAGCCCCGGCACAAACCAAGTAGGGTGGCAGCTGGGCACGAAGCCTACGTGCTGCTCAGGGCTCAGGGGAGTGAGGTTTGAAATCACCCCCCAAGGGGAACTTTGTGCTCTTTGGCCAAGGACGGCACGAAACTCTTCTGGACGCCACTGCTGCCTCGCCACCGATTCCTGGCCTCCCCCGTGCCTATCTGCCGGCGAGACAAAGAGCTATTATGCAGAACGGATTGCACTGGAAAGGGAAAAAAAAGGGGGGGAATAATTTCTGCAGGGCTTTTTATGTGGGGTTTGGGGTTTTTTATATATTTTGAAATCCCACTGGAAGTTTCATTATAATTTAGCTATTAGCAGGGGGGGAAACCAATAAATTTAACAACTTCACAAAAAGGAAAAGAAAAAAAAATGCCTTTAAAAGGAAGACAAAAATTGATAGGATGAAAGTTCTCCAAGCTTCAAAGCAGTTGCAAATTCCCAATTCAACAAACATTTGAGGCAGCCCCACAGGCACGGAGCTGCCTTGGAGTCATCTCCCCACCACAGATCCAACTCCACTCCCAGCCCAAACAGGCAGGGTCCCCTGGACCACAGACACTTGCGCAGCCCAGACGGACACTTAGAATGGGAGCACATCTCCATACCAAGCAGGACCATCTGATCCCACTCCTCTTACCTAGCCCTCCACTTAGAAACCTTCTGGAAGGCCACATCTTCCTGTGTCACTTTGATTCAGCAGGTCCTTCCCAGAGAGAGGTTTTGTGTGTATATTCATATGAGAAGTGAGAGTTTAAATGGGAATTTAATCTTATTAAAGTCTTGATTTTAGGGCAGGTACATAAGTCATACATATGAAGAAGCACAAAGTAATGAAATGGCGCAGCTCTCAGGATACAGCTGGGAAAACTGAGAAGTCATTAAGGACAGACAAAAATTAGGCTTGATATCAAGAAATAAGATCTAATAATTGGCAGTGCTTCATAAGCAATGGGAATTAATACTGTTAACCCTTTGCCCCGACTCTTCCAACTTATTTTCAGTTGTTATCAAGAGAAGGACAGTCACCTTATTGCCACATGAGAGGTTCCAGCAGAGCGGCAACATGAGTTGCCCCAGGTCATGCAGCAGTGATAGAGCAGAGCAGAGCCTGGAAGAGAAACCAGTTTTCTCCTTTCCCATGGGATACCAGAAAAAGGCTCCTCTTCTGTGAAGCAGAAGAGGTGCCAGAGACACAAAGAAGCAGGCTATAACCTATTTCAGGGAGTCTGAAATAAGATGGGTAACAACCACCCCGCTGCTGTGAGCGGGTCATCTCTGCTCCCATCTGTGACATGGGAAGCACAAGACCCAGGTTTGTCTTTTTCACATCCCCACCCGACAGGACATCGGAGTCCAATCATTGGACATACTGGCCACCAAATCACCCCCTCCAGGTTCTTCAAGCCCATATCCAGGCTGTTTTTTTAAGGCTTGAACTACCCTTGGTCCAGCAAAGACAAGAGGTCAGATTTCCAAACACTCAGCCCTGGCCAAGCGATCAAGCTTTCAAGCTCTGTACAAAGCATGTCAATCAAAAAATCCTGAGAAGTAACTGCAGTTGTCCACAGGGAAGTATCTACATCCATACTGCTCCCTCCACTTTTCAGGGAAGAGAAAGAGGTACCAAGGAACCCACTTCCTGCTAGCATTCATATCTAAGGTGGTGCTTTTGGGATGTGCTTTAACAGAAGTCCTGCCTGACTTCTGGTCCTCTCCTACAGACCAGAAGTCATGCATGCTCAAGCACAGCTGCTTATCTATCTTGGGAAGAGCTGCCATTAAGTGAGATGTTCAGAGGACACATACAGCACACAAGAGACCTGGTGCTGCTCCAACAAGTCCTCTGCCTCCTCCCAGACAGCGCAGTACAGCAGGTCCACCACAGCTCCGGCCAAACACATCACAGCCTCCCCAGGCAAACAGATTGACTGTATTTTATACATACGTGTGCAGATATCGACAGATGGAAAGAGAAAATTACTGTGCCCATAAATTAAAGCTTTGGTCACGTCAGTTCAAGAAACAGAAGAGAAAATATAAAGCCAAAAAACCAGCTTGTGTCAGTCAGGCTGATGAGCGCAGGCACCAAAAAACACAGCCCTTAGCATGGGGAGGCGAGATGAGACGCAAGTACCCACATGCATGCAGAGACCCTGCTTCTCTTCATCTATTCTCAGCAACTGTTTGTCTGAGGCCACATGCAACTGGATTTGTCAAGCCCCCTTTTAACAACTTCTTGTCACAGTCCATTACCAAATTGCATATAGTTATATATTCCACTAATTAGGCTTCTAAAATATCATTAACATGTCTCTTGATCATTAGCATAACGTATGAGGCGTCCTCGTTAGGCACGACTCGAGTTTGTTAACGCGGTAATGAAAGGCACGGGGCTGGTGCTGCAGGAGCTGTGCAGAAATAGGAGGCTGGGAACATCAAAAGCATCAGTACCAGGCTTTAAAAAAAATAACAAGATCATCAGTGAGGGGCAGGGGCAGAAGCCAATCACTGGGAAATGGGGTGATGTGGAAGGTGGAACAAGCATCTCCAGGCAGGCAGATATTTCATGTGCACCTTGCATCTCTCCCTGACTGAAATAACATTCCCATGGTGTGGGTACAGGGCAAGTCGGGGATGACTCAGGATTGCGGACCTGGAGGCATTGGCATCAGGGTCTGGATAACACGGCAGGGATGAGCAGGGTCCGTGCGAGACCTCAGCTCTCAGCTCCACAGCACAGATCTGTGTCCCCAGTTGAACCCTTCCTGCCTGGTTGACCCTGGGACACCCCTCAGAGCTACCTGGGCCAGTCCTGCTCCACACAAGGACATCCTACACAAAAGCCCCCATGCGAGACACGTGCATGCTCCTCCCTCCTCCGAAACCAAAGCCGAGTGCTCCCTCTCCCCAGCCCCAAGGTAAAACTGGTCCGATGCAATGCCAGGCACCACCCTCACCAGCTAGCTCAGACTATGCAACATTGAGCAACCACCCCAGTTAAACTAACGATGAAAAACCACCACCCACCAGGCATTACACAGCAGGAGATCAAGGGTGTTAGCAACAGCAGCCTGGGATGGTGCAACGACCTGGGACCTCGGTCAGGAATGTAAAAGGAAGGCCTGAAAGGTCTCTGGTACCCAAACGTGACCCCAGACAGCAATATTTGCATATGTGCTTCAATGCTTCCAGGGCTGAGGGGAGAAGGATGTGAATTAAGAGACAAAGGTTTGACCAGGACAGATGCTTCCAAGTCCAAGCCAGCTCATGTATCAGTGGTTACCACCGTTGCTATAAATAAGCAGGATTTGTTGTTTTGGGTTGGTTTTTTTTTTTCCTCCTTTGAGCGAATAACTCAATAAGTCACCGCATGAAAGATATTGTAAATAGCTCCAGCAGAGTGCAAGTCAGAGCTGCTTCCAATTAGCTTTCACTTATGCTCCCCCCGCCTGTGCCAAGTTTGCAGAGTTTGCTCCCAACACGCTGCTCGCTGTCTGGGGAGAGGTGGGGGAGCAAACCCCACTGCAATCCGGGCCACCGCTCCTCCACGTTAGAAACGATCTTTTCATTAAAGCTGTGAGGACGTCAAAGCAAGTGAAAACAGCCCACATATGCATTTAGCTTTGTCCAGATGTTAATGCAGGGGGTGGGGTGGGAGGGGGCAGGAAACAACCAAGAGCTTTTCTTCAGCTGCTGAGAGAGAATACCACCACCACCGCAGCAACAGCTTAGAAGTACGAAGCAGCACACAACTTTTTATTACAACAAAGACATAAAACCAGCTCAGCAAAGGCAGCCCAGGGGCTTTTTACGCATGTATCTGAACAGACACCACCACCCCCAGCCACATCTCTAGGAAACGGGTAGGACATATTCTTGTGGATGACACCACTGCCAAAACAACAGGGGGAAGATGGATGATTTTGCGACTCTTCATCAAAAAATTCCTCTTCCATGAGATAAAGGCTTTTAAGACTCTTTCCGAGTTTTTACTCATTCATACCCACAACCTTCGTGTCCCGCACATGCGCGCGCCTTTGTGCAGCAGCTGGTCCCGATACCAGAGGAGCATCGCAGCCAGGAAACTATCACCGGCAAGATAAAATACAGGGCAGGAGAGTGCAGGATCATTTGGTAGCCTACAGGAATCCTGGGGAAGGAGCTGAACTCCCTACCACCACTATCTGAGAAAGGCTCTAGGAAAGTCACAGGGTGTCCATGCCTCACCTTTTGCCATCAGGATGGTGATACGGGTGCCTACCCTGAGCCAGGAGATGGAGAGGGACTAGGAAACCAAGACCTGCTCGTCACATCACCATTTTAGCCAAATTTCCCTTCCTAAGTCACCACACAACTAGGTACCACCTCCACCAAGGCATTACGGAAGGAGGTCAGGCAACACCCCAGAGCAGAACCAGGCAGCCTCCCTTTGTAAGCAGATGTATTTGCTCACTCTCGAGCAACCTCCCTTCCCTGCTGCCCCAACCCCGATGCTGTGCTGAAATACAGACACTGAACAGTATCCACCATTCTGGGGAGCAGGGGTTAGGGCAGTCAGTGCAACACATACTGCTTTGGTTTGCTTCCTGCCTTTCAAGCCAAAAGCAACAATCACAAACAAGAAAAGCCACTAAAGCTTGATAAAGCTTTTCGATTTAAAAGGGGTCAGGAAAAAGTTCCAGGAAAGGGAAGAGAAACAATCTTCTTTTAGACACCTTAATGTGCTGAGAGTCAGCTCTTGCAAGCTACAGGTTTACATTTTATCTCTGTATTTTTTCAACTATCTTTACCCCCACTCCATGCTCCATTTTCTTCCTGCTCCCGCCTGTGCTCCCAAATGGCGGCAGTGCTCTGTTAAAATGTCCAGAGAGGAACCTCTCCCCTCCCCGTGCTGGAGGGCACTGGGTTGACCTCTCCACATCTGGACATGGCTGCAATCTCCGGCTTTCCATAGCAAACGCCGGCAGCACAGCAACCCTCCCGGAAACATGGTCCTCTGACCTCCCTTCTCCAACCCACCCATCTCCTGTCCCTCTGATGAACTCCCCCACCCTCCACCCTGGCCAGGCTGGGGACACAGCACTATCTCATGAGAGGTGTGACTCCTCCAGACAGGGCCTTGACAGCTCTCACAGTCCTAAATTCAGGGTCTATTTGCTTGGGAGATTGAAAGGAGATCTGAGAGAAGAGAATCCAGACAGCAAAACAGACGGATTTAACTAAAGCAAATAACCTCAACAGCAACAACTCCCTTCAAAGCTTAGAAACATTTCACTTTCGATCACCTGGAGAGCACATCTATTGTGCAACCAGCCAGGGTGAGTTACAGACCCCTCGGTATCTCCGTTGGTGACGTAGAAGAGCCTTGGTGGGTCTTCCTCTTTCTTGTGCTGCACAAGACCACAGGATCTCAGCAGGTTGTCGAGTAAAACACTGCTTTCCACAGCCATGCCAGCATTCCCTGGCCAGTCTGGCATGAGGTGGTCCCTGCTCTGGATTTCTCAAGCAATGCAGAGGCCAAATCAGGTGGCTGCTGATACCACATCATGTGTGTATGTGCCCTCCATACAGGTCCACCACTCCCTCCCCTACATGCCCCAGCTTTCATGCAACTCACAGTCATGCTTCTTGGGAGCCACTTTTCCCAAAATAACAACAATTTTAACACCTTGATGCAGTGCAGGAAACCACAGTAATGCTCCTGTGGAAGAGGAGACCTCATCCCAACATGGCCCCTGACCACCCACTTGGGGTGGTTTCCCAAACATCCTCCTACCCAGAGCACAGCTGCCCAAAGCAACCTGGACCTCCCCACGCCTTGGACCATCTTGCCTGGAAAGAGCCCAACAGAAAGCAGAGCAGATGCTAATTGCTGAGATGCAAACAGCAACAAGCAGAAGGGTTCACAGCACTGGCATTACTTGATCCCAGTCAGAGGAATAGGAAGAGCTTTTTCCAGGCACATCACCACTACCAAACCCTGCTTTTGCAGCTCCCCCAGCAGCTAGCCTACTGATTTTTTTGCCCTCTTTGTTGGGAAGTGTGAAGACCCAATCCTCACTCTGCTGACTGCCATGGAGGTGAGGGGAAATCACATCAATAAAGCCTCATGCATGCAGTGAGACATGAGCCTCCCTGCCGCCTGCAATCAGCTTCATTTGTTTATTTTTATTTGAGCAAAACTTTAGCTAGGCTGGGGGGAGGCTGGGAGGGGGACAAACCCCTGGAAAGCCAGGCTGCATGTTGGTCTCCAAAGGGACTGAAACTGGGGAGGGGAGGAGGGGCCAGCTCTCCTTTCCAAAGAGCTTTCAATAGGAAACAGATGTTGAGGGCCCGAGCACCACAAGCAGGGTCTGCAGCAGGTTTCCCTGGCTCCACGCTCCCAACAGAATCCGTTTTAATTAAAATATTTCAGTTTGAGCACGAGGTGAGGTGTAGGGGGAACAAGGAAAGGTCCAGAGGTGATGTGTTTGATACCTCTGTGCAGGCATCAGGGTTTGTGGCAGGGCTGGACAGGGTACCAGGGNGCCTGACTTTAAGCCTGGATAAGTGTCCTCCAAATGAGGATCAATCCTGGCTTTCTTCCCAGGGGCACCAGATTCTCTCACAGATAGGGTGATAGCAGAGGATGCACAGACACCCATACCCAGCTCCAGGAAGGAGAAACAGGGGAAGGCCAGCACCCAAACAGGGAGAAAGGGAGCTGGTGAGGACTCTGCTAAGACAGCCACCCAAGTGAGCCAACACATCCCCCTGTAGCAGAAGCAGAGAGCATCTGTCCATCCTGGGGGGACAGGCATGAGCTGACAAAGAGAGAGAAAGAAATCAGGGCTCCCAGAATCTGATAACCACATTAAGGTCCTTGAGGCTACAAGTTCAGCAGAGCCGGGTACAGGCTGCAGCAATGTGCTGGCTGGATGAGAGGCAGGTGTGCCCCTCATCCTGTGGTCAGGGAACAAACCTGTTTATTTACTGGGAGAGAACCTACACAAGCCTGAGGCTCCACAGGCTTAAGGGCACATGTGGGAATGAATGAAAAGGGTGCAAATGGAGTGAGCCCTACCACAGGTTCATGGGTTGCTCTCCGCCTGCCAGGATCATGCTTTCCTCAGCTGCAAGATGGGGGAACAGGGGCATGCACACCAGCAAACTGCATTTTGTTTAAACCATGCTTACTAGGAGCACCTGGGCTCACGGGGCAAGCCCAGAGCTGAGGGAGAAGGAGCTGCCACTGCCTAGAGGCAGCGCAACACCAGGCCATGCATGGGTCGAGGGGACAGGGAGAAGAACACCCAGCTTGCCCCAGGCCCTCAGCTCTCAAATGTATTTTCTCATTAACGTGTAATACGGTTTTATTGTCTCAAACGATGTCTGTTTTCGATCAGTTCCTTTATCCCAGACACTGCCGCGCAGAGAGACTGAGGAGGCCAGATGGTTCATGTTGCAGGAGTCTTCCCGCTCTTCCCCGCCCGCCCCCTAATTCCTTACAAATTCCTGGAATGCCTGCACCCCCGAAAACCAGCCCCAGGCAGAGGCAGGCATCGACCTCCAAAGCATGGGCTGGGGGGCCCTCCCTGGCCTCCCCTCCTCACTGCCAGCAGCTCGCCCAGGGCAGGTCCCCAGTGGCGAGCAGCAGCTCCCGGCTGTCATCTCCTCTGTGGGGTAACTAGCGAGCGGTTTGCACCCGAAACCAGAGATCCATGGGTCCCCTCCTCCACCACCTGCAGCAGTGGGGTTTCTTCTGTTGAGGGAGGGGTGTGCAGACCCCAAAACCACACACCCCAGCCCCACAGGCATGGCTGACACCATGACTGCCGGCAGCAGGGAGGACGTCTGCCCATAATCCCCACCA
>VWZY01005398.1:107258-119503 GCA_013399075.1 Chloroceryle aenea
CAGTGCTCCACGCTCTGTAGTAGGGAAGCCAGGTGAGGCACCTCAACAGCTCCCTGTCACACAAGGAACCACTCAGAGCACTCAGCAGAACCCAAAACCACCTCCTTGTTATGATACCAAGCTGGGCCATCCACAGGCACCTGGTCCACAGGTTTCCTCCATAGCTCACTGGGGATGCGAGTCCCCAGTTGTACAAAACCAGCACCTTCCTGTTCTCTTCATGTCTCTACGAGGTACCTGCAAACTTAACAGAAGACATAAACCTCTTGCACAGCATCACACGTGGCTTGGCAGCCACAGGCCAAAAAGCCACCAAACACTCAAATCTTGCAAGTCACCAGGACCTATGGGAGAAAAATTCCTATGTGGCACATGGAAACGAGCCACAAAACCACTGACCACCCCAGGCCCCCAGAGGAGCCACAGTAAGGAACTATTCCTGAGCGATGCTCCTGCTGCAAGCACAGGAACCTTCCCCCAACACTCGCAGGGCGCAGCCTGGCCTGATGCAAGAGCAGACCTTTGCCAAACCAAGCACCTCACAGTGGTTTGGATTGATAGGAACATGCCCCAGCCGCTTCCCTGAAGGGGTGAGGGGGTAAAGCAACATGCAAAAAATTCACGGCACAACTGGCAAGTCAAGAACTCCAAGAGACTTCCCAGCTTGCAATGCAGGGGATTTCCAAGCGTGTCTCATACCCACCTTTGCCCAACAGAGATCTCAAGAGTTTGCAGCATCAGCATGTGGAGTTATGACTTGACTCTGGTCACCTCCTGCTGACCTGCTGCATTTACCAGAGATGGGGAGTGCTGAAGGAGCCTGGGGATAGTAAAAGGTCTTTCTCTTCACCATAATCCTCCTCCAGATATGTCCTGTTGCATTTATAAACATAAATGTAGCAGCCCTGCAGCAGGCAGGCAAAAGGGAAGCAGACCCTCCAAACTACAGCACCCAGTATTGCTGCTGCCAGCAACACAGCACAGAGGACAGGCAGAAAAACAAAGCCACCAAGCTTGCTCCTCTTCACAAGCAAGGAGATCTTTATTTTGCCTCTCAAACACCTCTGTAAAGATATTTAGAGACTGTCTGCAGGCTCAGGAAGAGTGGTCACTAGCAAAAAGGAATCATGCATTGCAAAGGGTGAAAGGGCAACCCAGGCTCCAGTCCCTTCCAGCAGCACAGGCTACAGCAGCCTGCGACAGACACGAGCCACACAGATGCACAGCTCCCTTCACGGCGGTGAGAGCTGACACGCCAGGAAGAGCTCGGATCAGGTAATGGAGGGTGTAGGAGACTTGTGAGATGATTCCTGTGAGTCAGATGAGCTGGCCAGGGCCCAGATCAACAAACCTGGCAAAGCCAGCAAACAAAAGAGGGCAAAACCTGGACCTCCCCAGCCCCTTCCTGCTGCCTTCGAGATGACCCCAGCAGCAGGCTCAATGAGAGCAACCAGAGCCCTGTGGAATGCTGCAGCCAGGGCTGGGGACTCAACCTGCCTTGCCTTGGGGTGAGCTGGTTGCCCTGGCTTCCTGCTCAGTAATTGCCAAGCAATTTGGTTTCTTCTCTGCCAAGAGGAGACAACATTGCTCTTGCTTGTTTAAGCCATGAGCAATCTCTCTGCACATGCAAACTAAACCCAAGAGGGCCTCCTCTCACCTGCAGCTTCCAGGGCACTTCCCAGGATTTAAGGACCACCAAATATAAATGCTCCTTCACAAGTCCTTTTCTGACAGCAGTGTTTCCCCTCCCTGCCCAATCTTGTACCCAGGCCTTGACAGTCAGCCATGAAGCTGGTCTGTCTACACAAGGCATGTTCTCATCTCCCTGCCAACAGGGTGGCCCTGAGCAGGTGAAGCCCCCAGCCCTGCCTTGCACTGCATCACTGGAGCTTAATCCAGAGGCTTTAACAGACAACGTGTTATGGGAGGCTGCAGCCACTTGTCTGCACCAGGAGGATCCCTTTAGGAGACCGAGGTCCTTGCTTATCAGAGACAGATATGAGGCATTTGGTCCTGAGAAGATCCAGAGCCCTGGCCCAGCACATCTCTGCAGAATCACAGCACGTCTTGAGGAGCAGCCCCGAGCAAAAGGTCCCTATACATTCTGTGGAGACCTCCTTTCCCTGGAAGCTTGAGATCCTTACCCTCCAACCTCTGCCAAACTTGGTGCTACAGCCAAACCAGCTTCCATAAAAGCCTCCCACCCAAATCTCTGCCATGAAGTGCTGCCATTCTTTCTTCATCTGAGGTTTCCAGACATTCCTGTTGTCATTAATTTTCATTAAAAAAAAAGAAAGAAGGTGAACTGTGAGGAGGACATCTGGAAGAGGGATAAATACCCATCAGGAGTCATCCCAATTCTGACAGCTGAATGAGTTAGACAAGCACTAACAAACAAACAGGCTAAATTGCGCCTTTTCCTTCCTGACAGGCTGAACCAGGTCTCCTGAGCACCTTGAATGCCAGTGTGGGAAACAATCCCTTCCCAGCTTTTGGTAGTAGCAAGAAGCCCAAAGTGGGCAGCTGCCCAGCTAAACCAACCTGCACACACTGCCCACTGGCACAGGGCAGCCTCTGACATCACACCCCACTCCCCTGCTCCCTCAGCAGGGTACTACCCACCACCCCAAGGGGAACCCTGAAGCTGGAAGAGATGGAAAACCAAGCCAAGACCAGACCAAGCCACCTTTCTTGGTTAGACAGAAGACCAAGCCAGGGCAACTCAGTCTTTAGAAGCAGATGGGCACCAGGACCATGCACTCCCTTATCCCCACAGCAAAGCTGTTCCAGCAGAGAGGTGATGAAGGCAGGTCAGCAGCCTGCATCCCTCTGACCGGGCCACATAATGGTCTGTAGCCCCTTCCTTCCCCTGCTCGATGGGAGGCACACCCAGCACTAAACACTGAGGCTATCACCATCCGGTCCTTCTTCCCTACATCTATTGTAGCTGAAAATTCATCCGGTTTCTGGAAAAAAAAAATAAAAATAATAATAATGCACCTCCCCTCTACCCTTCAAAGTAAAAGCAGCTGTGCTCTTTAACAGGGGAGGGGGAGAAGAATTTAAACACAAGTCCCCCCCATCTACCCAGCACTGCCTCACTCCTCCTCCTCCTCGGACTTTCACACAGCCCTGTCCCGTCAGCCTGTCTGTAGCATTTGATTCCTGTCTGTCACTAAGTGATGAGGACAAAGGGTGAGGAGTCAGGAAAAGGTCTGAGCTACTTTGTTCATCGTCTGGATACGAACTTTGGATGAACTCCGTGAGGAAAGAGAAAAGCCGCATGGAGCAGGACGAACGGTGCATAGCACTCGCTCTCCTCCACAAAAAAAAAAAAAGAGACAGACAAAAAAAGGGAGGCTTGAACAAGGGGAAGGGTGGGAGGGAAAGGGAGACGAGAGGAGAGCATTCCCCATCCCCATGGCGGCAGGCAGTCCTGAGAGCTCCCTGCTCCGAGGAGACAGAAGGATATTCAAACAGCCTTCCCAGGAGGCATGTTCAATAAAGCAGGATGCCAACGCAGCCTTTTCTCAAACAAATCTGTTAGCGGCAGGCCAGGGGCCAGCCACAAGGGCTTGCTTTTTAATGCAACCAAATGGGAATTTCCTAATAAAATACAATTTTTATTTATTTAAAGAAAAAAAAAAGCCCCCCCGTGACACAGTTCAAGGGAAACTTGCTGGCAGCAACAAGAAATATCTTACACACAGACTTCTCTGGAAGCACAGGAAGATGAAATGCAGCACAGGACAGGGACCTTTGGGGAGGGGACACATGCAGGGCCAGGGCATCAAAGCACCTCCTGGCACCCACAAGAACAAGCTAGGGGAGACAACTGCCCACACCATGGTTACAAACTGGGGTGAAGCTTTACAACCATGATTTCTGCTGCGCTGAACAAGGGAGGAGGCTCACCCTGTGCTGCCACAGAGGCAAGTTCTCTTGTTCTGAGCTCGGGGACCTGGAAAAGCCACTGCAGGGCACACTTCACTCCTGAGCTTCACTCTGCTTTTGAAAGTAAAGCCAAACCAGTTTGCAACTGGAAAGCCCTGGGGTAGGCTTGCAAACACAAATTAAATCAGTCCCTCCTGGGCACCACAAACATTCTCCCTAACAGCTCTTGCCGAGCAGCTTGGATGCCGGCACTGAGATGGGACACAGCCTCCATCAAGGACTATGGGCAAAGCCTCTGCACAAGCCATGCAGGAAACTGACTGCAGTTGTACGTACAATTCTGCGGCGTTCACAAGAGACCTGGCAGTGAAGGGTGCCCTGGACAAATCACACCACCAGGCTGCATCAGCATCACCCACTGAACACAGGAAGGGACCCACAGGCTGGCTATAAAGCCATTTCTGGCTACAAAGCCAGTTCTGGCTTTGCCACCTTGAAAATCTCTGCCCAAGTCCTGAGCAAGCCGGAAATCCAAAGGAGGATGTGCTGTAAGCTGTTCACCTCCAGCCTTCCCAGCACATCCCAATGGAGTGAACTTACTCTTTAGAATGAGGAATTCTATGCAAGACAGAAATTAATTGTATTACAAAATTCAGGAGAGCACCTGAAAATAACCCTCTAGAACATGACAGAGATTACCCTGGATCCCTCGTCTCTCTATACTAGACAGCAGCAAAAAGAAAAACAGCTCTGTATGGAAAAGCTCTGCTGGAGACACAGCCACAACAGCCCCGCGTGCTGCAGCAACCCAGGGAAGACGACACTGGGGAGACCTCCTCAACCTGCCACACGTTCCTTTTCAAGGTGGGAGAAACTTTATCCCTTACATAGTGCTCAGCACAGGAGACTGAGGGCTGCAAGGATGGTCACAGAAACTGCTAATCCCAGCTCCAGTCTGGTTTCTCTTCTTGGGAAGATGACCATTCACTACTTGGAGGGACACTTGGAACTGGAAGGGATCAAAGGCTCAGATTCACTGACCCACAGTTAGGTACGGCCTCAGCCCTCCCGAGATTCACCTGCTGTGCACTAAGACAACAACCAGGGAAAAAAGGAGGAGGAAGGAAAAGGAAGCACATTTCTGCAGGGAAGCAACCCATCCATGGAGGCTGGGAAGGCAGGGTCCTCCACTGCAGTCACCAGCCACCATCATATTCTGGATAAGCACACGTTAGAAGGTAACTCAAGCATCTCTGTGCCACTGCCCAAGTTCCACTCTCCAACTGAGAAACTACTCCAGGAGTTTCCAACTCTGCTATCTCCTCCAAGCACGGCTAGTCCCTGGGGACTGCCTCTAAAGTACACAGCAGACCATACCGGGACAAATCAACTCTGCAGAGAAAATCTCAGCACGTTTGGAGGAGTTTGCTCTACTGCTTGCTCCAGAAAGTCCAAAAAGCTCCTCTGGCAGTGGGCAGGACCTGTCCCCAGCAATCCCGTCAAAGCTGCCTGGAGCTCAATGCATCAAACTCCTAACAGGCAGAGCCAGGTAGAAGGAAAAAGGAAAAAAAAAACTGGACAAGATGTTGGCTGGATTGGTCAGTAATCCCATTTGAAAAAGGTGGGATCTCAGGGAGGAGATGCTGGTGCTACTGGATCCAGGGCTGTTTTGAGGACAGCAAGTAAGAGGAACAGACAAAAAGAGAGGGGGCTGGGAGAAGAGAAGGTAAAAGAAAACAAATCTACTTTATTATTGCCTGAAACCCAAGGAGACTGATTAAAGCAAACAGGCCCCCTGCCCCTTCGAAAGGGTTGTCTCGTCTGCTTCCTAAATCTGATTCCCATTTGTCTCTATATGGTTCTCATTTGTTCTTCATTTAGGTCTCCTCCACACTCCTTGCCAATCCAAAGAGAGCCCTTTGCAGAGCTGCAGGGATGGGCTTTCCCCCAGGAGCCAATGAGGGCAATTGCTGACCAGGGTCAGACCCAGCACGCACCAGTGACTATCGAGGGATGAGATGTGGCAAGAGGAAGGCAGGCAGCAGGCCATGGACTATGTGCAGTGGGCAAGAGGCTGAGGAGATCCGTGAGAGGAGCTTCCTGAAGGAGGAGAGCATCGCTACCCAAGGGTGCTGATGGGAGCCTGGCCACCTCTGGGGTGGCAGATCCATCATTTACAAAGGGTGAAGCAAAAGCAATTAAAAAAAAGTCAAAATGGACCAGGAGGAGGGGATGCAGCATGAGTGGAGACCCATTGCACAAGCAGTTTCCTTATTCATCATCAGGCAGCATCCTGATTAAACAGGAGCTTAAAAATTACCCTAATGGAGCTCCTTTCAAACACAAACTGAAGGGACCTCTCCTAATTGTGCAGCTCCTTTCTCAGTCACAGCCCACAATGGATGAAGCAGGTCCATCCGCCGCCCTTGCCCGCAGCTGCACACCCCAACACTCAGGACCAGCACACTCCACCAGCCGTGCCCACAGCAGCACCCAGAGAGCTGCTGGGGCCCTCCCGGCACTTGCCTTCTGCCCTGGCCCTTAGCCCCCCAGGGACCCAGCCAGCCAGGCACATTGCCTTTGCCAAAGAATGTTTCCAAGGCCTAATCAAACACAGCAGAAAGGGGGAACAAATAATAATAAATATCTGTCTTTCCACCTGCGTGGACTTTGCCACCTGCCTCAGGAGCATGAAAAGACCAGGGACTTCCCCCACCACCACCCTCTGTGGTATCTTATCTCCTTCCACAGTTTGTGAATTTTTCAGGGTAAACAATCCTTCTTTGCCCTTGGGATATTCCCCACTAAACCTCCAGCCATACCATTGTGCTGCTGCACATGTCATCCTACCCTCAATCACCCTGGGTCAGGACCCCACAGCTTTCTAGAACCGAATACAGAAGAGCCATTAAGATGAAATCCCACTCCAGGCTGTGCTGCAAACCTATCCAAATGGAAATATTGCACCCTTTGCCCCAAGAAAAACCAGTCAAACACCCACCACCCAGACCCAGCTGCCAAACTGATCCATCCACCACAGGAGGAAATCAAGCAGGATCTGAGCTCTCCACACCTACATCCAACCATCATCAGAGCAGTGTCCAGATGGTTGCACAGGTACCATCATGCTGCATAATGTCATTTTCCCCCTCCTGCCTGCTGCTTAAGTAGAGGACACAGTACCCATCAGCTGCTCTCCATGCCGTAAGGAAAGCGGAGACCCCTGACCTTCTCCACTGCATCCCCCCAGCCCCTCCACAGCTTAAGCGGCACAGGTGCGCAAATGTTACCCAATGCCCTTGCCAGGCAGAAAGTAAATTCCACCAAACAGGGGAAATGCCAGATGCAGTCAGGCCCCGGGATGTGCAAATAGCAGCCAGGGACCTTCGGGAGAGGAACAACCCAGGCCCAGGTGCTCCTAACAATAATCCTTCTTGGGACACCCTCTCCAGAAGCTCCTGGAGCAGAGGAAGGATGTTAATTTGACTATTTGAGGGAGTGCAGGGAAAAAAAAATTAAAATTAACTGTTTGCTATTGTGCTAAATGACCTTTTCAGCCACTTGGGGACAGAATTGCACTGGGGCTTTGAAGCAAGCTACAGCGGGCACTGCTCACTCCCTGATCCTGTGCTCAATGCNTGCACATTCAGCGATGGAGCCCAGAAACTGCTTCTTCAGAAAAATCTGTATAAGGTAGGGAGGAAGAAGCAGTCTGCTAAGAGCTGCTTCAGATGGCTTCATTTCACATTGCCAAAAGCGTAAATCAGGGAATTGCTCCACGGGTTTTTCTCCATTAGCAAAGTATATTGCAACTCCCCTTCTCACCACCGATACCGATCGACGCTTCACATCTGCTGACCAGATCTAACAGCCAGGATTTGCTGGGGGAATAATACATTTGCCGAAAACACCATTCCTGCCACCTGCTCCCCCCAGACACACAACGGCACCGGGAGCAGGGCCACAGCAGGCTCCTTGCTCTCAGCAGGCACACGCACAGCCCACCACGGCAGCCAGAAGCTTTGCAAATTCCTATCAGAAATAAAGAGGTGACCCCTTGCAAAGCAAGGGTCATAAACCCTTCACAAAACACCATCTACACCAGGGTGGTGAAGCACATCCCACTGCCTGTAATATACCTACACAAGACCAAATGCCCTTCTGGAAAGCACAAGCTTCACACAAAACCTGCTGGGGAGGAGGCTGCTTCTTGTGCTATGAAGTCAGGATTGGCAGCTGCGACTCCTTCCAACTCATTTCTTTTACCCTGTGAACCATGCCTTTTGCCTAGGGATTTGCAATAACCACATTATTGCAAATTATTGCAACAGTGTTATTGCAATAGTAATTTTGCAGCTGAACATCTCCCAAAACAAAAAAAGACTAAGTTAAAACACAACCTTTTAAAATGAGAGACTGAGTTAAAAGCCAAATTCAAAGCTCAGAGCCAGAGACCGACCCATGCAGTGGCTTCAGGTATTATATCATTTTTAATGTCTCACCAGATAACCACTGCACAGGTGAAAAAAAGATTTGTGTAAACAAAAAAATGTACACCAGCAGCTTGGGTTTTGAAACATTAATGCTTAAATTAGAAAGGCACATTTCAGAGTTATGGGCAGATTTGCTTTCTTTTTGGTTCCGGCCTTGTAAATATCAAATGTCAAAGGAAACAGTCACACTGAATTAAGAGAGAAAAATCCCCCCTCTGCAGAAATGTGTCCAGGATCGGGACCACTGGAGCTGGGGAAAAAGCAACGACCAGCAATGAACACTTTGAAACTGGAAGGGTATTTTTGCCTGTTAACCTGCCACTGCTAATTCTGCTAATCGACATCACTCTGGAATTTGAAAATGTTATCCAACCAGGAGAGAAACTTGATTTTCCTCTTCTGATAACGAGGACAGGCAGGCAAGCCAGGCTGGGCCAAATGTGGCGTTACAAAATGCTGCCTGTGAAACTGAAAATGGGACGTGGAAACGGTGAACTGAGTTCCTGGGCTTGCACTCAGGCGAGAAACAAAAATTCAGTCACCAGCATTTAAGACAGGCTGATCCCACTTGCAAAGGCAGCTCCACTTGTTTTACACCAAGGCTGAAGTAAAATGGCAAAGTTATCATTTTAGATTAGAGTGGCTCCTCAAAGCACTGGCTTTTCCAAAGGTTTTCAGTTGATAGGTGTATTTAAAAAACAAAACAAAAAAAAAAGGGTGGGAAACAACTCATCATCTTAGGGCAAGCAAAAAAGCTATTTTGGGTAAGGCTTCTCCTATAGATAAAAGGCTGGGCAGGGAGAGGACAGTAACAACGTGCTGCTCGCTCAGGGTGTCAGGGGGGATTTCTATTAGCTGTGCTGGCGACCTCTCCAAAGCACAGAGAAGCAGCAACAGCACACCGCTGCTCAGCAGGCACAGCAGTCCAGCAAGGCAGCTTCCCCAGCAGCCGTCCCCTCCATCGGGCTGCAGCTTCGCCAGCCACCTTGCCTTTGCCACCACAAAAAAGGGAGCCAGTAAAGGCAGCTTTCTGTTCCAGATTAAGTAAACACGCGCACACACACACAGAGGGGCAGGGCTCACAAACACAAAGCCAAGAAATTCAATTCTTCAGTGCTTCTATTTTTTTTGTTTTGGTTTGTTGGATTTGTTTGGATTTTAATATACACAGTTACAAACCAATAATTCCAGCCCAACCAATCCACCAGCACCGGGAGAAAGCATCACCCGAGTTCCTCCCCAGCTCCGCCGGCAGCCTGACAACACCGCGCTTTAATGTATTCAGCCCACAGCCTCCTCAGGCCACAGCTTTCTGTAATTTATCCCTATAGCGCCCGCCACCTTGTACTATTTAAGTCGCTGGGGGATGCAACACCTCCGAGAGAGTTTTTCTGCAGAAGCTGCCAACTGCCCAGCCTGCAAAACCATCAGTTTTGGTTTCAAATGAGGTTCCCAGCAGATGCTCCCCAAAAGCGGCACAGGGAGGAGGGATTTCATGGAAAACCCCTGATGTCAATGCCTCTCGAGCGCGCTGGGGAGGTGCTTGCAAAGTGAGCACCAGGCAGCACCCAGCACACCCAAAAAGCAGGAGTGCTCACACAGTCCCTGCTCTGGTGAATGGTACCACCCTGGCACCCAGTAGCCACTGGAATTACTGGGGTACAATGTGTGACCCCAGGCTGACAGCCCAGGGGCCAGGCAGTATTCACAAACAGCCTCTCCCACCACGGGGAACACTTGCCAGTCTGACTAGAGTGGGATCATCTCTGGGTGGACATTTGGGGAAAGCAAAGGACGCAGATTGAGGTTGGCTTATTAGATTATGGACAGCCCCATGCAAATAGGGCCATATTGATCCGGTCTGCAAACACCTGGCTGGGAATACAAGCAGCCCCTGAGTATACAGAAGCTGCTGGAGATTATTAACCAGATCCATTGCTCTAAATCACATTACCTCCTTCCAAACCCCAACCCAGCCCCAAGCCCCCCTGTGCTAGGTGCTGTACAGCTCACATTGTTACAACGCAAGGGAGCATCACTTCTCCCTACCTTGTACCTCAAAGCTCAGAGATGCAGCCCAAAAGCACAGAGCCTGGCAGAGGCATCCTGCTCTGGGGTCCATGAAGCCAGGGCTGTGCAGCCCACCTCCCCCACAGCAACTCTCAAAGCAAAGCACAGCACAGCACACGTTACCAGGAAGATGAAACTCACTGGCTAAGAAAACCGCTACGAGAATGCAAGGCAGGAATAAAACCAAAAGATTTAAAAAAAATAATCAAAAATATATTAAAAAAAATGAATAACAAACACCACCTCATCTTCAGACACAAACTCACCCCCTGCTCACACTAGATATCTGGTATTTTTCACCAGCTGCAAACCACCCCTCTAGCGCACAGGGCAAATAGGACAGGCTCTCCTGCCTTCCAAAGCACCCTAACTCCAAGCACAGGAAGGGGGGGAGTGTGTGTGTGGGGGAAATAGTATCAAAATGCTTCACAGCAGATTTCCAAGAAAACACGGAAACCCTTTGCGAATCTTCATTAGCAGACAAGGCAGCAGCTCCCAGATTAAAGAAGGAACTGTGTAATGAGGTGCTGAAGCAGAGGCAGGGGAAGAATCCCGTATTCCTCCCCTCTCCCCACCAAAATCCCCAGCTCTGATTCAGCAGAAGCACCACCAGCAGCACAGCGAGTGTATCGCGCCGCAAACAACACCATTTACATTTAAACCACCACCCTACCCCCTGAAGAATGGCCGCATGCAGTAATTTCCTTGTGACGGGGAGAGGAAAAAAAACCAAAAGGCATGATGAAATCGTCTCAGAGTTTCTCTGCATTTTGTTTACAGCTGCTACCCTCAAAACCAGGGCCGGCATGCAGCGTGTGAGTCTGCTAACAGGAATAAATCCAGTATTTGAGATCATTTAGAAAACCTCTGCTCACAGACAGTCAGCACTCCAAAGGAGAAATCCCTCTGCAGGTCTCAAGTAAGGGAACTTGAACCATTTTCTCCCTGGAGAAATTTAGGCCTGAAAGATCTTCCAAGTTTCTCATTTGGAGCTACAAGGCCCAATAACAAGACCTCTTTTCCCTGGACTCACCCACGACACTCCGCTGCTGAGGCCATGCAGAGGTGAGGGGAGATGGACTGAAGAGAGACCCATGGCAGCGGGGAAGACATCTAACATTCACAGGAGAGGATGCTCTGGTTAGCTGTTATTTATGCACGTGTCTGGTTAATAATTTTTCCAGCATGCATTAGTTGAACACAAAGATTCCTTCTCCTCCGTGCCTTGTCCAGCGCTGTCAGCCGGCAGCATGCAAAGATGCCAGCATGGTACCTTCCTTGCACACTCCTTCCCCGAACACACGCACCCAATGGCCACCACTACCCAAAACCTGGTGAGGCTGGTGTGCAAGCAAAGGCTGGGAAACTCGGGACCATGGGTTAAAGAGCAGTAGGACAAACTCATCCACCCCCCAAGAAGCAAACAGATGGGGCAGGGAGCGATGGCACACAGCAGACCCACCAGGAGCATCCTCCCAATTTGCTGCAACCACAGCAAAGTTTACTTGACATCAGGTACCCACAAAAAACAAGCCTTGAAACAAAACCAAACAGGCTTGATCCTGTACTGCCCAAATTGTGAGGAGTCCCTCAGGAGCAGTAATACTGTACTAGAGCCAGGCCTGTTTTCTCCGCTTTGCTGGCAGGGCCAAGGGGGAGAAGGTGGGATGAAGAGCCTGCTGGCAGCCCTGTGCTTTCCACCTTCTCCCCTCGAGAATTGCAGGAGGACAATTTTGATTAAACTAATTAAGCCTGCTCCGTTCAAAGAGCTCCGACCACATGCTACCA